>JBAMHV010000017.1:9541024-9553186 GCA_037177535.1 Pseudomugil gertrudae | reverse complement strand
TATTGCAGTGAATTGTTTCTTCTATATCCCATCCTTTTTTTTCTCTACTTCATCGCACTCATAAATATCCCGTGCATATATATATATATATCATGTTTTTGCTTTTCTTTGTACAGGATGTTCCGCTTGCGGGCATTGTCCGCAGTTTCAGTGGGGTTGGTACAGGTGTCCCGTCGTTACCACAGTGGGGCAGTACGAGAAACTGGTCGGAGGAGGCTGATGCTGGCAGCACTGGTTGGGGTAACTGGTGTGTCTGCTAGCGCTGGACTTCTCTGGAAAAGGTACCATTTTGCTTCTTTGCTTGTAATACAACAGGATTCTTTAATTGTCGTTTCCCCCATTAGAAAAATAAATATGAACTGCTCTGAAATAAAATGATATTTTAAAGGACATGCCAACTTTGATTAATTATTTCCACGTGTTTTTAAGCAATCTGTTACTAAGAGGGCTGGTGTTTAGTTAAAGCACAGTGTTAGAGGGTGTCAAAGGCAGAACCCTCTGGGAATAGAGCTGGGCTGCAGGAGGCAGCGTGATTGATGATGCCTCGGGGTATTTTAGACTGATGGGACAAGACTTCCAGACCTTCACCTTAAGCTTCATTTATTCTTGTGTCGTATTAAACTAAATTAATCAGCCTCACTCAGACAAACCCAGCTATTCATTATTATTATTCCAGTTTTTATTATTACATCCAACATACTTGATTTAAATTAAAGTGCTCTCTTCAGCAATTCTGTCAAGTTTTACTCAAACTTGTTCACACATCAATGTGGTTCAAATGTACTACTGCATTAAACATCCAAAACCTGCAGGACATTGGCTCTCAAGAACTGACTTTGGACATCCCTGATCTACAGTATACTACATGTTGCAAAGAAGAATCTATTGCATACTTCCCTAATTATAATTAAAAGAATAAAGACAGATAGCAATAGTGTAACAGTTAATGTTTTGACTTGTTAATATTTATGTTAAAATATACGTATGTGTGTTTATATTTATATACCTTTATTTCCTTTAAAATCAGAGCATATGCTGATGCAGGACCCTCTGTCCAACACTCTGCGCAAGCTGGTCGAGAGGAAGCTGATTTTGTGAAGGATACAGAGCCAGATTCAGAGAAATCGTTGGAGTCCAGCTGTGAAGATGAGGATGCAAAAGATGAAAGTGGAGAGGGAAGAAAAAAGAAGCCACGTGTAGGATTCCGTGACCGCAAGGTAATCAATAAACAATAAACCTACGACCAGTCAGTCAGTCAAACATAAAAAAAAACCCCAAAAAACAGTGTTTTGAAAGCCCCACACTAATCAATGTCCAATATGCAAACTAGTATTTTTTGCAGGATATTTACAGGGACTCGCAGAGGTAATCGGCATGCATTTTTGATGTCATAAACAATTAACTACCCTGAGGATTTTAATGCTGATTATCAGGCTGAAGATGACAGGCAGAAAACAGAAGAGGAAACAAAACTACTGGATGTAAAACCAAATGAACTGTTTGCCTCAGTGTCTTATCACTCGAATATTGCGGAGAAGGAATTTGAACAATAAATTCCCCCTTTTTTTAATGAAATGTGGAACATTTGTACAGGTATATCTGACTTATGGGTGCAGGTGTTAAAATCATCCAGTCACCCCTACCTCAGCAGCAGCCATAGTCAGTTAAAAGCATCCTGTCAAGAGAGCAAATAAATGCTCTCCAGTGTCCTTGAAGTGATCTATTGTCTATGAAATTCTATATACTATGTTAAGGGAAAATCCTAACTCAACTTTTAGAACTGTTTTATAACTGAAATGGTTTTAAATGAATAATCTTTCATAATTATTTATACATAAAATGAAAGTGTTTCCATTTACCTGAATAATTAGATGGAAAGATGCCATCTTTTATACTAAGTTCTGATAATGTAAGGTGCCCACACTTTCTCTTTGGGTTATTGTTGTATAAGGCTTTAAGAAATAGAAATCAGAAAGAAAATCTCACAGTATCAGAAATGTTCACAACTTTTTTACACATTTTTTTAAAGTTGCTTACCCCTCCTGAGGGCACACCCCCTATGATTTCCCTATAAAAAGCATTGGACACTAAAGCATGTAATCATAGCTACATCCCTGATAAAAATGTTGTGGAATATGATTCTGTAGCTTTCTCATGATTGTCCAACTAAACATAATGACAACCTCAAAAAGCAGAAGTGTAGTTGTAGTATAGGAAGTTGTAGTATACTGGGTCTATTGGTGTCAGTGAAATAACGCCCTATATAGATAAACCCTTATACATACAATGCTCTTGACAGTCTCCCAGCTATGCAGCATCTGTTAAATATTCTGCTGAAAAGCGGATGGTCTTGTCCAAACAAACATGGAGACGTTAATGTGTGTAGCAGAGCTGAATAAATTGGTTCTCTGCTTCCTGAAACTGCAAGACATGCTAATGATGCCATGCAGTTTTATGTGCTTTGTGTGGTGGACAGCTTTGATAACCCTGCAGTCTTCCTTTAATTGAACCTGCCAATCAGAGTCACCCCGAAAACACCTGACTTCCAGGTTTTGATTATGTGGTATAATCAGTCTAAAGGTTAATATACCTCTTCATCAAAGCTGACTTTCCTCCACCTGCTTTACACTAATCACCCCTTCACTCCATCCACACTCTGAGCTTTGCTTTAGAGAAGGTGAAAACAGTTGAAACGTGAATCTCGCTGGTCGTTTTTATCTCACTGATGCTTATCTACATAAAACTTCTGCTCATGCTGAATGTGCTTTTTGTCTGCTTTGCAGGTGATGGAGTATGAGAACAGAATAAGGGCTTATTCAACTCCAGACAAGATTTTTCGTTACTTTGCCACACTGAAAGTCATCAGCGAGCACGGGGATCCTGAGGTTTACATGACACCCCAGGACTTCATACGCTCAATCACACCTAATGAGAAGCAACCCGAGAGTAAGTTCTCTTTCCCCGGCTTGCGTCATATCGGCTTAATTTTATTTACAAACACTGACATGTACCATTGATTTTCTGTTTTACCCCTTATTATTTTAGATGCTAGATTTGAATATATGTTAAATATAATCCTGCACTTAAATACATATCCAGTATGTAACTGCTCTTCCTATGTAAACGGGTTATGAGCTCTGGAGTTATACATGCAAACATCTGATTACTTCTCTGACCATCCAGCTGCACTAAACCAAAACAGACACTTGGCAATTCTAGACACTACTTTTTTTTCTGTGGTGTATATTAATACCACTAAGTTGTCTGAGAGAAGGGGGGTTGCTGTTTTCTAATCACTCAGTTGACCTGGAGCAAGTTTTGGGAATCATGCATAGAGGCAGCAAGAGATATTTGATATGCTGCCATGGGAGGTGTGCAAAGGCTGGGAGCTTAACTTGACACAAATGTATTCCAGCGCTACTCTTGTCATTTTTATTCAACAGCAATATGGAGTTAGTTTTCTGTGACAGTTTATTGAATGGGAATGCATTTAGTGTCAGCCATAGACCTGCTGTAGAATTCTCAGTGTGAGAGGTTTGTTACTTCTGTATCATTCATTTAAAGTAAAAGAGCCATGAGTGCAGTTAACACTTAATACAGACTTGTTCTGCCCTGTCACGTTGACGCTGGCTGTCCTGATCATCCTAGCACTGCTATCTGTTAATCATGTTGAAGGCTTGTATCTCACCCCTCTCTGGTCCTTTTTGCTCTCAGATTCTGTACCTTTCTTCTTTCCCCTCCACACTCTTTCTCTAAAATAGTGATTTTCTATTGTTTATTTATTTTTTTATGACACAATCACCTTTCTCATCTTAAAGACCCAAGTGAGCCTGAGCAGTCTAGCGCTTAAAGGAACGACTGTGGAGACTCTGCTGATAACAAGCTGATGCATTAATCTGCTTTTACTATTTTATACTCAGGAGATTTTCATAGGTGATGAATGATCTCTGGAGGCACAGAGATTAAATAGATAGAAACACTGCACCCCATTTTAAAGATTTTAAAGAAACCTTTGAAGATAAAAGCATAATCAAAATTCCCACAGTTAGGATTTCACAAGTTCTTTATCCACTTAAGCCGAAACAATCATTTGTAGGGATGTTTGATATTGGGTTCTTTTATACTGATATCTGATATACTGATTTTTGTCTAAGTCTTAAATTCTAACACCGATATCAACCAATACCGATATATTATGGTCTCCTCTCACTCTGATGGGTTTAAAAGGTAAATAAGATATATCATATGATTCTCAGCAGATTTTATGTCTGTAGACATAATTTAAGGTCCACTTCCAAGCTCCTTATCCTGCAAGTGACAACATGGTTTAATTTACAACCCATCAGATTTATTTCAAGTTGTAACAAACAAACAATCTGGAAAACTATACATAAGATCTGATATTTGGCCGTTTTGAGTTAGAGGAGACCTTTCTGAATAGTTTGATATACATACATGTTGTGTAAAAGCCTAAACTGATAAAATTTTAATGACTATATTGGTTGATAATATTGATATACCGATAATATCAAACTTCTCTAATAATTTCCTAATGTGATTTAAATGAGCGTGTATACCATTTGACTAGGAGCTTTCTGTGGTAATGTTAGCTGCCAGGTGAAACCATTTGTTTTATTTGAGAAATTGGCTTATATGAATGAGTGAAAAATTCACACATTCATGAACTTTAATCAAAGTTTCCATCTATGACATTAGTTCATAAAGTGTGATAAATTTATATAGCAGATTACAGTAAAAAAATTTTATTTTTTTATGTCTAATGTGGGATTTAGAGAAGTGGTTGTGTTAAATTATTTGAGTGTGTGACCATGTCTAAGGTTTTTTTTAAAAAATAAATCCAGGAAACTACAGATTCATTGTGTGAGAGCATGCAAATAACTTCAGACACTTCATATTGTTGGTCTTGGTTTGTGCTGCTTAGTGTGACCTATAAAATGAATCCAAGCTTGAGAGCTATGTCATAACGGATGATTATGGCAGTCAAAGCTGAGTGCTGATGACTTAACGTTGAAGGACTAGCAAAATGGAAATGGCTTGTTAATGGCTATTATTAATCACTAGCATGATTACCAGACTTTCAGTAATAACACAAAGTTAATATATGCTTTGCTCAACTTCATGATAGAAGTCTAAGTGCCACATGCATTTAACAACTGCTTCATGTTCACTTTTCCATTATTTTAGTTTTAATACACTTGTTTCTGTTAATTATCCCCACTTCAGATTTAGGCCTGGATCAGTTCATTGTGAAGCGCTATGATGGGAAGGTAAGACACTTGTCTTTATATAAAGGATAAAGGATCTTTTTAGAGGAAGTTATGTATTCCCTTTGATATTTAAGATTTGTATTTATTTTGAAGTGATGTGACAAAAACTGCCAGAAAGTTGTATTTTAACAATATGCTATTAGTTTTATTATTCCACTGCACTACCTGTCAGTACAGCAGAGAGGCTTATACATCAACATCACTGGTGTAAATAATAAGTATTTGTTTATTTTGCTGCTTTAGTACAATGGAGATGTTTATACACTGTGGCAATGTACTTGCTGTGTACAACACTTATACATCACTCCAAAAAATTCTACAAAGTATTTTTTGTTGCAAAATTATGCTTTCAATAAACATAAGTCATTAAAAAGATTCAACTAAATATTTTCCAAGAAACATTAACAGTAAAATATGCAAACACTGAAGTTGGAAACACATTTAGCAGTACGTCTGGGTTTTTAGTTTTATACATTCAGAAAATGTTTAAAGGGCAATAAATAGCGAATATGTTGCAGTAGATTATTTCTGTCCATTGTCTTAAAACATACGCTGATTTAAACCTACAAAAGCCTGGCTCTTTTACACAGAAATAAAAAAGAGAAACTACTGTTTTAGAAAAGCAGTTGGTGACTGTGTTCTCCGTTAAACATAAAAAGCCCATAAATGTAACTTATCACCATTAATACTTTTAATGTTTTCCATGATAGTGATTTTTGACCATTACTGCTCTATTATATTCTAGTGAGCAATTTTCTTACAGTTCTGATTAATTTCCTATTGGCAAATCATTAGTGTGATTATTTCACTTTCTTTTCTCATAAAAAAGAAAAAAAAGAAAAACCATCAACCCGTAGGTGGTTATGAATCAGGACCTTTTCTCCATATTGATGAACCACACCAGCGGAAAGCGGAATAAGAGTCAGTTTCTCTGTCTAATTTCTCTGTGTTCTCCATTTGCATTTAAGTTTTTTTACCAAGTCTAATATCTTGTGGTCACGTCTGTAAATTGACCAAAAGATCCTAAAAAAATTAATTTATGTAAACTATGAATAGAAAAAATAAATGAAAATGAAGTTAAATGTTTGGTCACCTATTCTTAGTCTTTTTTAAATTAATGGCTTAGGCAGCCTGCTAATGAATAAATAAACATAAGATTTTGCCTTAAATCAAAACTCTGCATTGCAAATTTCTTAATGGCCCTTGTCTGCTTATTTAAATGTCATCCTTATCTGTTGACCACATGTTTCTTTATTTGCCAAGCAAATCCCAGGAACACCCACTATGTTGCATTTATTTATGGTCGTCTCTGGAGATTCTCGTGCCATGACCAGAGGGGCACAAGTGCTGGCAAAACCTTGTTTGCCCAGAGACACATGGTTTAATGGGCTCTTTTAGCTAGTTACAAACAGATAAAAACCCCTAACTGTTGCCTGGCAAAAAACCCATTCAATCTAGAAACTGTGAGGAATTAGCTTTAAAATAAAATAAACGGTCACCACATCTAGCTGTGTGTCATCAGTAGTGGATTGAGGATGTTGTAAAGTGTGGAAAAGAGTATTTGCTCTAGTGTAATGTACAAGCTAAAGTCGATGGTAGAAGTGTGCAGTATTGGGAGAAAATCATGAGTTTTAAAAGACTTTTCCTCCCAACATTAATTCATTCTTCCAGAATAATTCTGTATGTAAGACTATCAACGTTGTATGGCTGTCAATATTGACACAACATGTTTTTGTTCTCTTGTCCTTTTAAAATTGTGTACATTTATAGATCTTTCAATGGGATTGTATGTAATCAAAATGATTACCCTGCATTTGTTCTCTGCTGATAATTTACTGCATCTCTGATTTCTCCTCCCACTCTCATTAAGTGTGCATGCTTTTAGCTGTCATAAATGTTAATGTGACCTCATGTTGTCATTGTTTACTGTTGATTACTTTCCCATGCTCTTATCAGCCATCAGCTCTGATTCCCAAATCAAGTAATTCCTCAATTTTTTTTTCTCTCCTCCCTCTCTCATGGCAAACCATCATCCTCCATTCCCCCGTCTCTCAACGTCCCCACCTTTTTTCTCTACCTCCTCCCCAAATCATCCCATCTACCGATCTTTTCTCCACCCATAAACTCCCCATCCCACCTTCCCATCCATGCCTCTTCTAATCCTCCTCTGTCTCCCTCCCTCTTCGTCTCCTTGCCGTTCTGCCCTCCCTCCCTCTCTGCAGGACTTCTGGCAGGTATGGGGTGTGTGCCGAGCAGCATGTGTGCACCTGAATGAAAAATTGCACTTTGTAGTCGCCACCTTTTACCTCTTACTCTTCTATTTTTTCCTTCTTACCCTGACATATCTATCGCCACTCTAATTATAAAGGGCATAGCTGTTCACTTTAGTTGGTTCAGGGGAATAGCTGAATAAATATATTTTTCTTTTCTTTTTTTAATCACCTCTTACACACATACTTTATTTCCTCATAATACATAAATGTTCATTAATGGTGTCCTGGTTTCCAGTAACACTGATCTATGAGCTTCATCTACTAAATGATTAAGCCTGTAAGCAGGTCTGAATGCATTTGTCAATCAGAATCATAAAAAGATAAGCCAAGCCCTGCAAAAGGCAGGTTAAAACCTGTTCATCATTGAAAGAATGGGGAGTGTCACAAATTGAAGTAAGCATACACCCCAGTGTGAGTGTGTGTGTGTGCGTTTATGGGAGACGCTTGAACTCGGTATTGTATTGTTGACATTTGTTGGGTATTTTCCAAGTGCCCTGTGTATAGCTTGACAGCAGCTGTGTGCTATACTTTCCATGTTGAATTATTAAAAGTGAAGACTTTGCCTCAGCAGGAATTATTAAATGCTGCACTACAGCTACATAATTTACGTTATCGTAGTCGGTCCCAAAAAGTTAAAGTACAACTATGTTTAAACTTTTATTACATGAAGAATATTAGGTTTTGAAAGCTGAGATACAAATAGTAGTTAAAATGTGTGATTTAGGCTATTGGTCAATCATAAATAATAGTGCTGTTCCCCTGCACGCTCTGTCTTGCTTAACAAACACACCTTCTTTTCTCATGCTCTCATTTCTTCAAGTAAATATCAGCTGTAGCCTTCCACATGCTTTGACGCTCTAGTTGTTTTCCCAGCATGCAACTGCTCTATTGCCTGTGCCTCAGAGAGAAAGTAATTGGTGGTGGCGCCCCCTATCTGCGCATGGTGACATCACAGGGTGGGTTTGGACCCAGAAAATGGCTCTCTTAGCAAATGTCAAGGCTGTATTGTTGTGCTTGATAGCCTTCACAAATCCATCTTCTAGACTGTAAATATGTTGATGCTGCATGATCTTTGTGAAGCATGGGATGCAGTTACCGAAAGCAGGACCCGTCTGTAAATAAATGCAAACTGTGGCAATATCATCTTTGCCACACAGTCGTGTGTGTGTGTGTGTGATTTGCTATGATGGAGACTGCTCACCTGTCACCCAGAGGGAGTGTGTAGGAGGCTGCTCCGATGGAAACAAACCTTTTTTCTTACCAGTTGATGTCATTTTCTCCCTTTCTGATTTCACAGGAAGCTCCCAGGGGCAACCGCTGGGACTGCTACTGCTCTGTTTTTCTAAATGTTTTCACACGGTCTCATAATTCTCACTTACTACCTTTGACCTCTCTGTGTTTTGATGCTTATAAAGACATATTGATATACACACAAATGCTCTGAACACTTCAGATATGTGTCTCAGTCTCTCTGTGCTTCTCTAATCTCTCAGAGGTTGGTTGTCTGGAAGCCCTGCCACCTAATTTGGCTCATCTTTTGCTCTTATGAAGCAGATGCCATTCTTCAATGAACAAAATTTATGTATTGAGTGTTCCAGATTAAAAACCTTTTCTTTTTTTTTGTAATGTGCTGCCTGCATAATTACACATTATTAACAACACACCTGCTCGGTGGTGACCCGTGGGACTCGAGGTGGAAAGTTGGTAATTAATGCTGTATACTCTCTATACTCCCACACACCTGGCTGCCCACCTACACACTGTGGTATTATGGACCCCTGTAATCAGACCCAGGTTTGCTCTACCCATGAGTATATCATTATAAATTCTGTTTCCCTTCAAATAAATTTTTAAAATCTACCTGCCAAAGTGATAATCCCTCAAGCTATCATATTTCACAAAGTTCCACAGAGGACACGGGCCGATTCATTTTATGTATGACATCATGCCCCATATCTGTCACTTATTCTACACTGCCAAACTGTATACATGCCCTTTTAATTCTTTTAGTAATATGTGCATACTTTCCAGTTGACCAAAGTCTTTTGACTTGCATGTGCAAAGATGAGACCCCCCCCTCGAGTGTAGGCCTCACTCAAGCATGCGCTTACACAACACGGATCATCTCCGAATCAGATGAGAGCAAAGCCTTCTCTTCTGAATTAGTTTTTCAGCAGATATCAGCATAGACTCAAATGAATGAATGCATCTCGTTTCTGTGGCACCCAGAGAATAAGTTGCACTACTATATTGTGATTTGATAATTAGGTAGTAGTGAAGGAGCATGGAGTAAATAGCTTTACCTTTTCTGTCATCACACACTTCCCTCTTTTGCCCTGAAAAGGCCAGTTTCAGAGGTACCAGCAGCTTTAGTGTTAGTTGGGGTTACCGATCGTTCTATAATACAGCACTGCTGCTTGTACAGAAAAGACTAATTAAAAGCAGCCGTCATCTCACAAGTGAGATGTCTGAATGCACAGAGATGATGGAGTAATGAGTAATAGATGCTGATGTTATGTTTTAGATATCTAGCAAAACAGTATGTCTTTAGCAACTGCTGCATTTTGGTAGTTATGACATAATAGTGCTGGATGTCAGGAAAAAATTTGCTGTTTTAACTACTGTGATGTAAGGTAATCTTCACCACAGTTATTTTTCTTTATTTCATACATTTGACTTGAATTAACAGGAAGTTAAATTAAATTAAAACTTTGACCACTGGTTTATTCAGGAACAGTTGACTGAAGCTATTGACATATAAAATAAAACCTCTAAAGAACATTTGAAGCAGCTGAAGCATTTAACAGCATTTGTGTGCTTCACAAGTCTTAAATCATTCATGTGAAATGAACAGAAAGATATGTGGACCTTCACATGCATGCCCCTGGCTGTGCTTGATTTGATGCAGGACTTTTGTTTATTTTTTAATTGAAATTTGGGTTTAGGATGTAAATTGGCTGTTATCGTAAGTCTGTTATTTAACCTGATCTGTACGACTGTATAGAACAGTCGAACATTTCACTTTTCAGCTGCTAACGCTGTTCAGCCAGCAGCTCTGATTCTGCCTCAGTTCAAAGCATAGTGGGCTTCTGCAGTTTGTCATCTGGATGATGCCGGTGGACTAAGGCATCATCACTGACACGTGAAGAGCCATAGAAGCACATCATTATCCTCAATGTGGAGAATTATGACACTCATTAAAATAAGAGAAGCAAGATGCCAGTTTACTCGAGTGCTGTAGTAATTTATGTTTTCAGTTTAAAGAGAGTTTTTTTTTTGGGAGGGGGGAATTAAATCAATATGGAATGCTGATTCAGTGGTATTTAGGTTTATTAAAGTAAATGCAGCAGTATATTAAATAGGTGTTATCTCCATTGAGAAGAATAATTAAATGTAGTTATCTGGAAATTAGTGGCGGTTTCATACTAAAGTCTTAAAAGTGAATAAACAGAAGCCAGTTACAACAAAGTGAGACTAATATTTATACTTTGTGATTTATTTAGCAACCTAAAGTGTCTTGTGTGGCCATTCGTGTTGATTTATTTAGGATTAGTTTTGTAATAAATTGAAATGTTTTGGGATGGGAATCAAGTGTAATTGAGCATTCTGTGTTAATGAATAGAGCTTTCTCAGGTTAATTTTTAAACACATTTGTTGAAGTGAAATATTGTAAAAACAAAATTGAAGATAACAGTGCTAGGAATGTTATGGCTGTAAGGAAAATTAAAACTACCCTAAAAAGAACTTGTCAACCATCTGCAGTTTACTAATGGTACTATGTTTGTGGAGGGATGTTTGTTTTTGCTGCATGTGGACCAAAAGGCTCATTGTCACTGGAAAAATAAGTTCTGATGTATATGAGCACAGTCTAAAAGAAATGTCTGAAGATTGACCCAGTTTATGAGGAAGAAGTGGATCATGCAACCACTTTAGACATGCAAGGTTATTTTTTTTAAGGGCATATAAAGTATTGTTAAATGGTCAGGTCTATATTCCTGTTTAAATATCTGCTGTTCTTTTTGGCCTTTTGGACACAATAACTTAACAACCTGATCAGATTTTAGTTGGATTTTATTTGAGCTGATACATTATTTTTGTTTTATTTAACACTATTTTAACACAATGTTTTTATATGTTTTTATTGAATAGTTTTTAGTTTTTGTGACACTTATGTCTCAAATGCATTATAATTAAAGTTGCAGTTTGAAGAAACTCACCAAGTTCTACATAGAAAGTGGGTCAAAGCAGATTTGCTCCAATGACAATGGTTTCTAAAATCGTTAGTTGGGATTGTTGCATAAGCAAGCCACTTCAGATCCTAAAAGGAAGCGTTCCCAAAGCTCGATATAGTACTCATTATTACACCTCCATCATGTCTGACTCAGAGAATAGTATAACATCACACATCTATCTGAGATATTCGCAGTGTGATGGCTATCTGAAGAGAGAAACAGACATACTGGCCTACACTCAGTGAGTTAATTGGAATATTGTAGAAGGATATATATATATATATATATATATATATATATATATCTATATATATACACACACACACACAGAATCGCCATAACAGGGGTTTTCCTGGCTCTTATTATTTT
>JBAMHV010000017.1:9508710-9540924 GCA_037177535.1 Pseudomugil gertrudae | reverse complement strand
AACAGACATACTTTCCTATACGCGGGGAGGTAAGTGGAAGATTGTAGAGAGATATATATATATATATATATATATATATATATATATATATATATACACACACACACACAGGATCGCCATAACAGGGGTTTTACTGGCTCTTATTCTCTTGCTCTCTTTAAAATTTCTGATTTTATCTTTTATCTACTGACTGTGCCATTTGGCTTCTAAGTCATTATATTTGCATTTTTTCCCCTTCAAGGTGATATAGGCTATTCTGTCAGTTTTCTCTATTCAGACCAGTGGAAAAAGTGAGCCATTATGCCTAATGTGCCCAGTACCTCCTCAGCTCGGATCATTAGAATGAACCCAGTGGGTTCATGTCTCTTGTTGATTGAAGCAGTGTGTGTGTGTGTGTGTGTGTGTGTGAGGGCATAGTGCATGCTTACCCAATGAAGTGCACACATACAAACGTTTGTGTGCCTTTTGCTTTTGCAGGCTTGCATTAGTACTCTCTCACCTAAGCCCAAGAGGACTTACTACGTGCATCATTATTCCAAACCCAGGAGCCAGAACCAACCTCTCACTACTCTTCCTCTTTTTCCATTTCTCTTTTTTTCTAAGTTCTCTCTTTTTAGTCCTCTGTACACTTACACACATGTTAACACCTGGAACCCTCTGACTGCGTCTCTTTGCTTTCTGTCTTTGTTGTTCATTTTCTCTTAACTGCAAGCACTGCTCCAAAAATAACCTTTTTTTCCTCCTCTTTGAACTCCCAGCTGTCCCGCACTCCCTTTTCTTCTTATACCATTACTGCAGATGCCATCAATGATAAATATTACAGTAGAAATTGGTACCCTCCATCTTTGCATCCATTAGGATGGAATTGGGGATACTGGCACATTTTTTAATTTAATAATTGTTTTTTGTGACCATCTTACGCTATGAGGGGGGAGTTGTTTCTGTGGGAAAAAATCTATAAGAACTGTTGTGCCATGAAAGGGGTGCCACCAATTTTTTTTTATTCATTTGTTTTTCACACGTTTTCTCAGTAGGCCAAGAATAATACTGAAAATGAAGCTCTAAGCAGCTACTAAAAAAGTTACTGTACTTGTTGTCAAAGGTTTAGACCCATTTCAACATGAAGTTCAAGGAAAATTTGCTGTCCTCTACTTATTGTTTTAATCTGGGCATTATACATCTACAATAATTGAAAATACAATCTTTAATAATCTAAGACATAACTGAATGCCTAATTTTGAGTGTTTTACCCAGGTTCTTTTCTGAGTGTGTGTGTGTGTGTATATGTGTGTTATGCGAATATAAATGAATGCATATTCGTGTCCTTGTCATTTAAGGCCCTGCTGAAGACAGCAGAGCCCATGATGTTGTCTAACAGTTGTTTCTCCCCTCTTCTCCTCCTCTGAAATGGACCTGTTTACAGACGGAGGTAACTCCACTTGGGCTCAGAGTGGCCCAGCTCACGCCCCTGTCCCTCCTACCCTCCTTATCTAGGCATGCTCTGTCTTTCTGTTTGGTGAAGTGCCCTACTAGTGGGGACACTGTCTTTCAAGTCTTTCCCTGAGTGTGTAGTAAGCATGTGATTAAGTTACACTTTCATGCAATGCTGTGAATATACACATGCTAACAACAAAATAGTCAGCCGTGTGTTTGTATGTTTGTATAGGAAGCTAAATCTCACAAGGTTTTTCTTTTATGATCAATACATTGGGGTGTGTTTCAGATATGGTTAATTAACTGTGTGTATTTTGTACTACTGTCTTTCATTATGTTTTTCCTCTCTTTGTCTGTTTCACAATGTGAGTACAGCCACTGGTGGATATGTTTTACACAATCTGAACACAGACTAATGGTTCTTCACTGCCATCCTCACCTGCCTGCCTCACAGCTTCATGTGTATGCAGCAGTTGCATGACCAACATAACATACCTGTATATGTATTTATGTGTGTGTATATATATATATATATATGTATATACGCAAACATATTCACTAAGATCCTTTTTAATGGTCTCTGTGTGTGTGTAAGAACAATGTGTGTGTTCCTACAGTTGGCTGTAACCAGTTAAATCAACTGAGACACACATGTGCTTACATATAAACAGCATAGCTGTAGAAGCTATAAGGATTGTGCTGAATAATGACAGAGATTCTAATATAAATGTTTTCCCTTCTTTGTCCTGGCCTGGATGAGCAGAAAATTGCCCAAGAAAGGGAGAAGTTTGCAGATGAAGACAGCATATTTTACACACTGGGAGAATGTGGCCTTATCTCCTTCTCCGACTACATCTTCCTCACCACTGTGCTCTCAAGTAAGTTTTTATTTTTCTTACTTGTGTAGACTGCACACATATGATATTTCCTTTAAATTGTCACACAGTAGGTAGAGTTATTTTTCAATATAATATTCTACGAGCTTGTTTATGAAGCAGGGTGCTTGTTCAGTATGATAACTGGTTCTATCAAAGTTAATGTATTCCCAGCCAGCTTCCTCAGAGGTGTATCTGAATCAGTAGCTAGCTCTACAAGCACAAGGTGTAAATTGTATGTTAATTCTTTTGCTCTGAATGTGTCTGTGTTAATGGAAATACATATCCAGCTTGACTCCCTCTTTTATAGTTTGAGACCATCCCTCATGCTCTGTTCAATGGACAATTTCAAGCAAAGTCATTTTTAACAAGATGGACAAGGATAGTTGAAACCTTTAGGACAATGAGGAGTGCTTTGCCTTACAGAGGCATGTTTTGATAAATCATTGTAGTACAGCATGTTAAGTGTTTTGAAATTGCATGTTTGTAAGATAAGAAAAACACATTTTCATTAAAAAAAACATTAATATTTTAAGTATTTCACAAACAGCAAGGCTTATATGGTACTAGCAGCTAACTGAGACATTACCAATAAAGGTCTGCAGTAGATCAAATCACAATCTCTGAGCACTAGCTTTCTCTGCATGATCTGCACAGTTCTAAGTTTACATATTTGTGTCGAGACTTCTATGGTTTAAGGTTTAAACCAAATGGCATCAACAGCATTGTAATCAGAGGTGCTAATAATGTTTGGTGTTTTCAGTGTAGATCCCAGGTATGTATAGTATAACAAAATACCGGTAAGTTAAAGTCACAAAAAGAAGCACTGTGCAATTCATAGCTTTAAACAAATTAGCTTAAAAAAAAATAAAACTATCAAAACCTTAAGATTTAACTCGAACTTTTGTTCCAGAAGTTTAGCTGTGATTGTTAAAGTTCAGAAAGCAGCGTGCAGACATCATAAATAAAGCAAGGCAGAAAATAAATATGAATTTAACTTGTGAGGATGCTGTATTGCAAATTACCTCATTTAGAAAGTCTCAAATCTGTTCCTGCAGCTTCTCTGTTGGCAAGAGCGAGACTTTAAATGCAGTTATTGTTGTGAAGCCTGGGGGATATTAATTTTCCCTTAGTAGGGCCTTAAGCTCATCCCTGTGGAGTCGAGGCTGAAGATTGTGTTCAGTAAATGTGAAATGACTTCGTCAGTATTGCACTCTTGCGCTGTGTTCTGGGTCGATCCAGTGTTACTTGTTCTTTCCATATTGTGATGTATTGATTTTAAGAATGTGTCTCTTCATGTGGGTTCATTTGCTATGGTATCCAGCCCCCCAGAGGAACTTTGAGATTGCTTTCAAGATGTTTGATCTGAATGGTGATGGAGAGGTGGACCTGGAAGAGTTCGAACAGGTCAGCAAGCACATTTAAGAGTAGTAAATCCACACAATGATTGAACATGTTTATGGTAAATAGACTTAATTGTGGCAACTCTCATGTTTGGTTTCTACTTTAACATAAGAAAATCATTTCTGATTAACTCATGAATATAAAGTATTGCTGCTTCTCTCAAAGTGAAAAGACGAGCATTGCCTAGTGTGTCGACTATGACTCTGTCTACACTTTCACTCTTTCATCTGTAGGTCCAGAGCATCATTCGATCCCAAACCAGCATGGGTATGCGCCACCGTGACCGCTCTACCACAGGCAACACCTTGAAGACAGCTGGCTGCAGCTCTGCACTCACCACCTACTTCTTTGGAGAGGACCTGAAGGGAAAACTTACTATTGGCAGCTTTCTGGAGTTTCAAAGAAAACTACAGCATGATGTGCTCAAACTAGAGGTATTAAAAATGTGAATGTCACTGCTTTGTTGTACAACCCTCAAAACATCGGTTTGCTGTTTTTTGTAGCTCTGTAGGGGATGCAAAAGCACCCATTAGGCACCTAAATTCAATTCAATAGTTCAAATTATCACAAAGTGTACTATAGGAACAAGATTTAATGGTTTTGGTTAAATTTCACTGGGAACCCATCTAGAACATATATATTAAGACAACAGTGTCACTGAAGCAGTTCTTTGCAAATTAGACAGTAACACTATTTTATTGATCATTTTGACCATCTTTTTGCTTAGTCTCACTGTGTAGGGAATATATCATAGACATTAACACTAGCAGCTTATTCTGATAAGCTGATAATGATGGTAATTAATACAATTTAGGTAAATGTGACTTTACTGGTGTTACAACTGGTATTTAAAAATGCTGTCTATTCATCAGAGTTACAAGAGGTTTCCTTGTGTTAAACAACGATTATTGGGACAATTGTTTTGCTGCAGCTGTGCAGCAGCAGAGAGAAGGTTGGTGCAGCTACATACAAAGCTCCCAGTGGGAAATCAGTCTTTGAAACTGAACTAAGGAAGATGAGAGCATGCAATCTGTAAATGGTGTGTCAGTGCAAGTCAGTGTTAAACATAGTTTTATAATGAACTGTACAAGCAATCTGTTTTTTTTTAAGAACTACCCTACAGAAATAACTGCAGAGATGTAGAACAATGGTGTTTGTTGTTGGAGCATAAAATACATCTTAAATTTATTACCACAATAAGAGTTCTGCATCATGTGTCATAAGGAAATAATATTTGTCATATCTTAATGGTTCCACAATGCCCAGAGTACAATAACAAAGATGGTTAACAAGGTTTTTCCACACATTTTCCCTCTTTATAGAACTACTGAGGCTGCAGCTCACATAGAGCTATTATTTAGCATAACTTGTTTTTTCTTATTTCTCTTACTTTTATAACACCCATCCATCCATCCATTTTTTACTGCTTTTCCCTGAACGGGGTCGCGGGGGTGCTGGAGCCAATCCCAGCTCACAACAGGCGAGAGGCAGGGTACACCCTGGACAGGTCGCCAGTCCATCACAGGGCCTACACACACACAGACAAACTTTTATAACACCCTTTGGTTCAAAAACACATTCAGTGTTTGACAGGTTGCTATATCATGAAGCAAGATGTTGATCTCTCATTCTCAGTGAGACTTTAACTTTACAAAACGTACTTGATGGTTTCCTGAATAATTGTCATTGCAAAAATGTCCTTTTCCAGACTTTTTTTTGGCTAAGTCACGTGCTGCCAGCCAGTAGTGTGACAGGTTAACATTTTCAGTGGTTAACACATTCAGAAAAATCTGCTGTATTGACTTGACACAGCCAAAGCCCTCTGTTAAGGCACCCTCCAGGGAAGCGTTGTAAAAAAAAAATAAAGTACTCTTGCAGATTTAATGTCACCAATGGCAGCTCGTAGAAAATTTCAGCTAGAGGCTTGAAACCAGTATTTACTGTTTTCCATCTCCCAGTGCAGTACTCTTATTAATCTGTTTGTCCCACTGCATGGCACTTAATCTCTGGCTTTCTCTCCCCCACAGTTTGAGAGGAACGATCCTATGGATGGTCGGATCACAGAGAGACAGTTTGGGGGAATGTTGCTGGCCTATAGCGGCGTCCAATCTCGTAAACTCAAGCAGATGCAGAAAGGGTTGAAGAAAATGTTCAAGGATGCACAGGTGGATCAATCTGTTTTCGTTCACGCTTGAAAGGAAGCCTTCAGCAAATGATGAGTTTAGATGGGTATATATTGTGTTTGATGAATGTTTCAACTATAACTGACTTATATGAGAGGATCGACTTTGTGGTGTATACTTGAAGGGAAAAGGAGATTGTGCTGGGAAATTGTGTTTGCAGTAGCCAGGATAAGAGGTCATACATCACTAAGATCAGATAGGACATGCAGTGCCCAACATCCTCCACCTTTCCAGAGCTCAGTAGCACCCAGCAGTCACTGCTCTGTAGAAGACCAGAAGTTAGTCCTTCATCCTTTTTTGAGCATTTTTCAGTCTTTTCCTGTACTCCTCCATCAGTTTCCTTTGGTTTAGTTATGACTGAGTAAAGAATGGTCACTTTTTTTTATAAAACAAGCTCATCAGCAGTGCAGAAGCTGTAGGGTCGTGTCTGTTGTCACCATGTGTAGTTGTGCATACGTGTTATGTGTTAAACGGTCTGTTCCTCAGTATGTTCATGATACTGTGTGTAATACGCTTCTGCCCATTTCCTCTTGTGTCAAAATGCCATTAAGGAGTTGCAAATGGGAATAATTAGGAGATTCTTTGCAGAATTGTGATGCTGTAACAGCCCAGTTAGATTTAAAGAAATCACTTTTTTCAGGGTTGTCACAGATTTTCACCCTGTTTTTCTTCCACGTTTTCCTATTTTGTCCAGGGAATCACATTTGAGGAGGTGGAGAACTTCTTTACTTTCCTAAAGAATGTGAATGACGTTGACACAGCTCTCAGTTTCTACCACATGGCAGGAGCCTCGATAGATAAAGGTACACCCACACACGCTTTTCCTTTCTCACGCGCATCCTCACTTTCTCCTAATTACTTCCCTTTAGACTTCAATTTTGTCACTTTCATCCTTTGCCTCTCTGAGCTGTTAAAATCCTGCCAACCAGATCTGCCTCCAACATCTTTCTTTGCTTGGCTTTGCTCCCAATCCTATGTCAGCTATTTGTCATCTGTTTGTCCATCCATCCCGTCTCCTCTCCCCTTAGGCCTGCATGTTTGAATTAAAGACTAGCTTATGCATATTAACAGATAGCTTCCTACTTACAGTGCAGACTGCTGATGCCCTCTGACACATGTCGGCATCATCACTTGGCCAGTGAATGGATGATGGGGGACTGTACTGACCCTTTATGTAACGATTATCCACTATGCTTTTCATAGAAATGGTTGATTTGGAGGGGCCCTGCACGATGAGATGCAGGGATGTTTGTGTGTAAGTTAGTGTATCTGACAGTGAGATTTAATACTGATTGCAGGATGGTTAGCTTGAGGAGTTGGAGATGCACAACCTGCCTCAAGTCTTCAGCTTCCATCTAAAAATGTTGTGGTAACTTGGTCTTCTGAGGAAGACCTAGCACCTAGTGTTATCCCGTTTTTACGACTCTGATTTGAGAATCTGCTTCAAATCTAAACTACTCTAAATAAACCATAAAGACCATCACGACTTCCTTTCCCCTTTTTTATTCATTTGTTTTTGCATCAGTGGAAACTGAAAACGTATACATTCTCTGTATTGGAAAAGCACACACAGGCCTCCGTATGCACATTTTCACTGAACAGCGGCTGCATTACAGAGTCCCTCTGAGGTGCTAGTTTCACATTTTGGGTTCAGCTGGATGTTTCTGCACTAGCATGCCATGTTTGTGTGTCAGTGTGCTTCTGAGTAGGTATTGAAAGGCTACTGTGGGTTTGAAGAGAGCTGCCAGGAACGAGTGTGTAAATTGTCTGCAGCAAACTGTCGTCCACACACTGAATCCAGCCTTCTACTCTCCCAGCCTAAAGGAGCTGCTGCGTTGTTTTGCAGTTCTTTGTTGCTCTTCTTTCTTCTCCTTTAATCTTGTGGATCTCATCTCTAATACAATAATTTCACACCCTTTCAGTGCAGTTTCTCATATGTGGGTGTTCTGTGTGGAACTGCACAATGTTTTTCTGAAAGGTACAAAGGACGGCCTCGAATGATTTTCTTTTTCTTGGCATGATTTGTCTTTTTTTTTTAAAAAACACTTTTTCCAGACAAATTTTGAATCGCCCAGACTTTTCATATCTTGCCTCACCCACTTACGCCTGTCAAATTCTTATAAAGTCCTCTTATTAGGGGTTAGGTTTTCATTGTTTACTGTGTCTGCTCACTTTCTTTCATTTCTACACGAGACCCTTCAAATCCTCCATCTTTCTCTTTTCTCAGTCAGTCTTGTTCTCAGCTTGCTGCCCTGATGCTCCTTCTCCTCCTCCTATCAGCCTCTCTCTAGCATCTCCCTGGTGAATGAAAACCCTGTCTTGTATTGATCCAATGTAGTTTGACTTGTGCTGTTAGTGAGTTTGTACCCACTCACACTTCCATTACTCATAAACAATGAATTCTCCATCTGTGGCTCTGTCTCTCAGCTACCATGAAGCAGGTGGCTCGCACTGTAGCCAAAGTGGAGCTGTCAGATCATGTGTGTGACGTGGTGTTTGCTCTGTTCGACTGTGATGGTAAGCAGGTGTTAAGTTCATCATTATCTCTCAACTGTATATGGTTATGGACAGCAAATAGTTCATCTGCAAGTGAAAATAAATTGAAGCCCTATCCTTATCTTCCTTCCTATATTATTTCATCATCTTTCTTCCTTGTCCGTCCCCCCCAAATGTCTGCTCCAGGGAATGGAGAGCTTAGTAATAAGGAGTTCATAGCCATCATGAAGCAGCGTCTGATGCGTGGGCTGGAGAAACCCAAGGATATGGGCTTCACTCGCTTGGTGCGTGCCATGTGGAAGTGTGCCCAGGATACGGCCTGGGACTTTGCCTCACCAAAAACATAATGGAGACTAGACCCAACACATGAGAGAGAGAGATGAGCGCTAACATTCTGCAGGTTTCAGCAATTTAAACAGACAATAAATGCATTAAACTAATTAGAACTGCAGCTCGGAGCAGCGTCATGATTCATTATTGCATGTTGCTGTAGTTCATGCTGTCACTAGTGAGGGACGTAGCCTGAGTCAGTGCAGTGAATACTGAAAGGCCTCTCTGGTCTCCTGTCTGAGGCATTATTATGAGTTTTTGTGTATTTTACAATATGCAATGTTTGCTTTTATTTTCCCTGTTCTGTAAAGGAATTCAGCATCAGCTCTTTAACTATGTGGCTGTTTGGAAAATTAAAAAAATGCTGTCTGTTTCTACATTTAACAGCAAAATGTAAGACAAGAGGAGGTGCCGGTGCATCTTTAATACTAACTGCAGAACTTGGTTTTATTTTGTTTTGTTTGTTTTTTTATTTAGAAAAAATGGTCTGTACTTCTTCCTACAGTCTTTTTTTTTAGCTCCACATCCCTCTATTTTCCCTCCCTGTCCCATAAAAGATCAATAATGCTCATCCTGCAATGTTTAAAGTGTATTTTAACTATTATTGCTCACCGAAACACTTTATATAAGGTGGATGTTCAAAGAAATACTCTATTAAAGATGTTTTAATATTATAAAGAACTGGTGTGGCTTTGTTTCTTAAT
The DNA here is from genome assembly GCA_037177535.1 of Pseudomugil gertrudae. Taxonomy (NCBI): domain Eukaryota; kingdom Metazoa; phylum Chordata; class Actinopteri; order Atheriniformes; family Pseudomugilidae; genus Pseudomugil; species Pseudomugil gertrudae. Next base: position 9,531,498 of record JBAMHV010000017.1, on the reverse strand, counting down.
GACTATGTTCTGCTTGACTGGAAAGTTGGTTTGTTACGCTGCCAAGTTCTCATTTTCACTCTGACACAAAGAAAAGAGCAGCAAGGGATTAGCCAAACTAATCTATGGGGCCACAAGGAAGCCATTTGTCATGTGTAATGAAATGTGATGCAACATGTTTAGGAAAAACGCACACTTGATTGTATCTGTTGGCTCACAGTGCGTGTGAAGGGAAAATGACTGAGTGTGTTCAAGAGCAGTCAGCAGTTTTGTCTAATTGAAATGGACAGGATGGGCAGTCCTTCGCCTCTGCTGCCCATTAAAAGATTGTCCCGCAGTCCACTCATACACACACTGCTGCACTGGCCTGAAACAAACTCTTGCACATATTGCAGTTGACAGACGGAAGTAGTGCTCAGGAGTTATTGCTAAGCAGGAGATTAGGTTGAAGGAGCACTCATCAGCATTCCTTAACCATGGAGTTAAACATCTGGCATTACAGTACTGCATTGGTTAAACTGATGAGCTACTTTACATACCAGTAATTAACTTTGCATAGTTTCCCATTAAACAAAGTGAAAAAACTAACATTGTGTCAAGTTTGGTGAAAATGCTTTAAAAGAAATTGCAAAAAAAAAATAATTTCTCTGCTTCACCAAAAAAAAACCTATGATCGACTGCAGCTTCACATGCAAGAGCTTTGAAGAGCAAAGAGTTGCATCAGCACTGAAATATTGCCCAGCAACAGTTCTACAGTACCAGCTTCTTCAACATGTTATCCATGTAACCCCTAAGCAGGCACGCTCCGTCAGATTGGTGCTTGGTGGGCACTGAAGCAAAGCTTAGTGTGTAACTAGACAGACTTGAGAGGGAGGCTATGTTTGGGGTAACTGCAGCCACCCCTCAAGTCAATGTGTCCTTTTTGTCTAATCAGTTTGTATTTAATCAGAAATATATCCAGCATTCCTTTAATGTGTACACGCATGGACAGCATTTCAATGGTTCATGTAGTGTAAAAAGGAGAGAGCTGTTTTTTTTATGCATTCCTCCCAATTGTAGCCTTTAACAATGACCTTTTCATCTAAAGTTCAACTTCAGAACAGTGACTGACAGGACCACATCAAATAAATTGCAGATTTTCCACTGCTGTGCTCCAAAATGTCCTACATCCAGAATTTAGTGTCCCAGTGGTAAGACTTATTTAAATGAAGCTGTCATAACTGTGAAATGAGTTCACAGATGTCATCTGAAACACGGAGCAGCTAATAGAGGACAAAGGAATAGTGTTTGTTAACCCACTTTGTCATTTGAAGGTAACTATTACCGATATACTTTTTATAAAATGGGGAACGAACATTTAATTTGAGATCCATAAATTACTGCTCATCCTTTCCAGCTCACTGACCGTACCACTGATGCATTTTCTATTTAATTGGGGTGTACACGTCATATAAGACCCATTGTCTTCAGGACCAAAACTCATTTTCAGATTTAACGATTGACCTTTATTAACCCACCTGCAAATTGTGAGTCTCTCTTGAGTTGGTGAAAGTGGTTACTGTTTGAAGAACACCAAATTAAAATACTAAAAATACATGGTATGTTGCCTGGTCATAGCAGCCTGTCAGAGAATAGCTCCATGACATGAACCAATCACTGTTTGCATACTGTATTTTCTGAACCCTCATTCACAGCTGAAACTGCACTCTGATGAGGTACGCCATTGCCATCTGCTGGCTTTGATACGATTTTCTGGCTTCGACCCAGCATCTTTGTTCAGTTTGGATTCCCACAGAATGCAGACTTTGCCACATATGGTCTGATGACCAGAAATAATAGATTTGATGTCCTTCCTGGAAAATTGCTTGCTGCTCATAAAACACATTGAATTCCTTTCCATTTGTGTGTGTGAAAGTCCTCAGAAATGGCTCCAATAAACTGAAGATAAACTACAACTGGGTCATCCTGAAATGAAGTCACAGAGCGGATTACATCCGTTTTATATTTATTTACAATTACAAGCATTTAAAAAAGTACACAGAAATCCATCTTAAACTTTGCCCATGGTTCTAATGGCAAATGATCACATTAATATCACTAACGAACAGAACAGGAAGGGTCGACATGGGCATCCCAACACCAAACAATATCAAAGCAATGTCATTGAGAAACAGATGAAATGTAATAACATTGATACAGTGTAAAACTCTGTTCAACCCCATGTGTCTTATGTAGAGAAAAGAACTAACTTTCCCTTTCTCACATTATTGTGGCCAAATAAAACATGACTAATGCATGACGTCAATTTAATTAAGAAAATAATTAACACCTTTTTACAAAAAGAAGTTGTCAGAATGGAAGGTTGTTAAATGAAACTTAATGTGAGAACATTCATTACATGCTAATCAGGTACGTGCTAACAAAGGGCAGACACATTGACCCTGTACCACAGGGATGGGCAACACCAGCCGCAGTCCTGCAAGTGTTGGGCATTTCCCTGCTGCAACACACCTGACTCAGATTAATGGGTAATTAGCAGAGTTTGATGATAAGTTCTGTCTGCTAATTAGGTCTTATGTTTGCCAAGTGTGTTCCAGGACAGAAATGCCCAACACTTGCAGGACTGCGACCCTCGAGGGCTGGTGTTGCCCATGCTTGCTGTACCGAGGGGCTTGCAGCCACCTAGTGGCTATAAGTAATATTGTCACATGAATATCAACCAGTACAGATGTTGGTACACTGAGAACATATTTGTTGCTGCCACAGTTCTACTCACCTGTTTATTCAGATCATTAGTCTTCACTATAAACCAACAGATGATAAATACATCTCAGCACATGTTTTCCCCCACAGCACGGGGAGATAGACTGTTTAAAGACAGGAGAGCAGACAACCTGCTCCTGATCACAACGGGTACAGTACGGTGAGGTCAGAGTAAAAAAGGCCCTCAGTCACTGTCGAACCTAATAGAGTTGACTGTGGTGGAAATTGCACCGCCTCTGTAGCTCCCCCTCTTCTTCTTTGTCTTTTCGTGGCGGAACGATTTGCCTTTTGTGAACCTAAGTACTTCATTAGCTTTTTGGCCCCAGTCTCCATTTGCTCCTTGCTGGAATCAGACAAAATGAACATGTTTAATAGGAAATACCTCCCACAACAATCACATTAAGTACTAAATGTTTAGGCTCACCTTTGCATCGAAAGAATTGTCTGCAAGACGAGGATCCACTTCAACGTGTTCCTCCACTATTCTACGAAAGGGTACGTTTGAAGACTGAAAGACAACAGAATTACAAATAAATTAAGTCACATGATTATTACATTTATTTAATAAAACTCAACAGTTATGGCATAGAGGTCTTACTTTCTTATTGGCTTTTGGGAAGGTTTGCGGTGTGGTTGTTACTTTCTTGCTTTGTGGTGTTTCTGACTGCGCTTCTTCCTCTTTACTGTCAGATGATTCTGCTTTTCTTTTTCTCTTTCCATTGGTATCTGAGTGCATTAATGGAAACAGAAATATATTCAGTAACAACAGTTCCACAAATCAAGCATGCAAAAGTAAAAAGATCATTATTTTATTATATGAAATACATAAAATAGCCAAATCGTGGGGCTACTTACTTGTGGGGGTGGTCGGTGCAGTGGCTGCTTTACGTGGTGCTTCATCTTCATCTGATGAACTGTCTGAAGAGCTGCTACTGCTCTCTTTGGGTTTAACTGCTGGGGTTGTCTTAGCTGCTGGCGTAGCAGGTTTACTGTTCTCTTCCTCCTCATCAGAGCTGCTGTCGCTGGATGATGTCTCCGCTGTCTTTGCTGCAACCTTTGCTGTGTTTGTGGCCATCTTGAGAGTTGCTGCCTTGCCATTAGTGACTGCAGGCTTAGCAGGGGGACCCTCAGCTTCAGAATCTGAGCTATCAGAGGAATCAGAACTGCCCTCCTCTGCTTTTTTTGTTGAAGTTACAGCCGTTTTTGCAATTGTAGCAGCAGGAGCAGGTTTCTTGGCTGTTGCAGTGGCTCCTTTCTTCACTGTAGGTTTGGCTGCTTCATCCTCAGAGTCTGAGCTGTCAGAACTGCTTTCTGCTGCTTCGGTTTGTTTTGCAGGAGTAGCAGGCTTTGAAGCCGCTGTTGCCACTTTAGTTGCTGCCGGTTTAGCCTTGGTTGGTTCTTCTTCAGAGGAAGAGTCAGAATCAGAGCTGCTTTCTGCTGCTCCAACAGCTGGTTTAGCTGCAGGTTTACCAGCGGGTGTAGCAGGCTTTGAAGCTGGAGTAGCTACTTTAGCTGCAGGTTTAGCCTTGGCAGGTTCTTCTTCTGAAGAGGAATCTGAGTCAGAGCTGCTTTCTGCTGCTCCAGCAGCTGGTTTAGTTGCAGGTTTACCAGCAGGAGTAGCAGGCTTTGAAGCTGGAGTAGCTGCTTTAGGTTTAGCCTTGACTGGTTCTTCATCTTCAGATGAAGAGTCAGAATCAGAGCTGCTTTCTGCTGCTTTAGCAGCTGGTTTAGCTGCAGGTTTACCAGCGGGTGTAGCAGATTTTGAAGCTGGAGTAGCTGCTTTAGCTGCAGGTTTAGCCTTGGCTGGTTCTTCCTCTTCCGAAGAGGAATATGACTCAGAGCTGCTTTCTACTGCTTTAGCAGCTGCTTTAGCTGCAGGTTTAGCTGCAGGTGTAGCAGGCTTTGAAGCTGGAGTAGCTGCTTTAGGTTTAGCCTTGACTGGTTCTTCATCTTCAGAAGAGGAATCAGAATCAGAGCTGCTTTCTGCTGCTTTAGCAGCTGCTTTAGCTGCAGGTTTACTAGCAGGTTTACTAGCAGGTGTAGCAGGCTTTGAAGCTGGAGTAGCTGCTTTAGCTGCAGGTTTAGCCTTGACTGGTTCTTCCTCCTCAGAAGAGGAATCAGAATCTGAGCTGCTTTCTGCTGCTTTAGCTGCAGGTTTACTAGCAGGTGTAGCAGGCTTTGAAGCTGGTGTAGCTGCTTTAGGTTTAGCCTTGGCTGGTTCTTCCTCTTCAGAGGAAGAGTCAGAATCTGAGCTGCTCTCAGCTGCTCCAGCAGCTGGTTTAGCAGCTGGTTTAGCTGCAGGTTTACTAGCAGGTGTAGCAGGCTTTGAAGCTGGAGTAGCTGCTTTAGCTGCAGGTTTAGCCTTGGCTGGTTCTTCCTCTTCAGAGGAAGAGTCAGAATCTGAGCTGCTCTCAGCTGCAGCAGCAGATTTAGCAGCAGGAGTAGCAGGCTTTGAAGACGGTGTTGATACTTTCACTGCCCCTGACTTAGCTGAAGGAGTTGCAGCTGGTTTAGACATTTTTGTTGCAACAGGTTTAGGTTTTACTGGTTCTTCATCTTCTGATGAAGAGTCGGAGCTACTCTTGACTGCTGCAGCAGGTTTTGCAGCAGGTGTGGAGGGCTTTGAAGATGAAGAAGTTTTCGTTGCAGTTGGTTTAGTTTTAGCTGGTTCTTCATCTTCAGAGGAGTCCGTGTCTGAGCTGCTCTCTGCTGTTGCTGGAGGCTTTGAAGCAGGAACTGCTTTAGCAGCTGGCTTATCTTTGACTGATACTTCCTCATCAGAGGAATCGTCTGAGTCGGAGCTGGACTCTGCTGCCTTAGCTGGCTTTGAGGCAGAAACTGGTGCTTTTGGGGCTGCAGTTTTAGTTGAAGGCTTCGCTGGAGGCTCATCTTCCGAGCTGCTGTCTGAATAAAGATCACAGAAAAATAATTAGGTGAGACAATTACTGGACATCAGTACGGTAAATTATCTTTAAAAAAGTCAAGTTAATCACAAATGCTGTCAAACAGAGCCTGCATGACAAAATGCAGTGTCATCCCCTAATGATGTCATGGGTTCAGCCACACAGTTAGTAGTAGCTTCTATATTACATCGGAATATACTGCAGACCAGATCACGGATAGTAATTGTGCCATTACTGGTCGTCTGGGGAAAGGTTTTAATCCGTTTGTTGGAATAGGTTTACCAGTGCCTGAAAACCCTGTCTGAATAAAATAATTTGTGCTAAAACAACTTATGAAACCAGAGACACACACTGGCAGAAATTCCTTTTTTTGGCTGGGCCAGTCTTGGCAGGTTGAGATTTAGCCTCTTTATAGTCTTCTCCTCTGAAGTGGAATCCTCATCTGAGGAGTCTACTTTAGAAGATGTTGAAATAAAGATTTTAAAAAGATGGGCGAGTTTGTTGAAGGAAAAAAAAAAAAACCTTTATGGCTTTTCTTCTATCTAGGAAGAAAATAAATGGCCGGGATTCGTCATTGTTACCTGAGGTATTTGAGCTGGACTCTTGCTTCTTTGCTGTAGATTTAGCTGCACCTGATTTGGCATCAGCTTTCTTTACAGGCACAGATTTCTCTGCAACAATTCAAACACTGTCAGACATACAAATAAAAACACAGGCAGGACCATTGTTTACTCTAAAATGGGTTCAACTAACTCAGTAATAATGCATCTGCTTGCACATCAACTGCTTATCAAATCATTTTAGGATGTAATGAACCAGGCTTAAATATGTGGAAAATGAAGAAATTAATCAATCTTTTACTAAATTTTAACCAGTTTTTTCATATTCCTCTGACTCCATAACACAGCATCCAACTTTGAAACTTTTTTAAAGGATCCTACTCTCACCAAGTTAAACTCTGATTTGGCTAATAAGACTTTGAAAGGGATATCTCGGCAACTGAGATAGGTATGGCAATAAAATACATGCAAAATGGTAAGTATCCAGGGGCCTTAAGATATTTTCTGACCTGTTATTCCCAATGCTCGTCAGTCTACACAGAATCTCTAAATGCACCATTGCTTCCACAGTCCTCGTACCAAGCCGTTTTACTCTGTTACTTAACAAAAACAATCCTCTAGACTGCAGTTGGTGAAGGTAATTTTCACCTGACCAGACAGGGTTTGTCCTTTTTGTTAACATGAGGCAACCATTTATTATGTACACCCCCACTCCATCTGGTCACAAAGACAAGGAGCTGTAATAACTGTGCATATTATCTGCAACCTTGGTATTGTTTTTACATCATAATCATATATTTTAATATATTTGTGTCCTTGCTTTATTAAAGATATAAAAGGATGACCCGTGATAGTACAAAATTTTAATTAAATAAAATAAACATGATTTTTGGACAAAAGGAGGTCTGTGTTTGACAGCAGCAAAATATTTGTGATATTTACTGCACAGAGATTTTGTTTGGTCTAATTCTGACTGTTTTCCTTGTTTGTACTTTTTAAGGACAAACTATGACTAAGCCTGAGCGGGATCCATGATCTCTGCAAACAATCACCTGCTACGTTTCTGCATTTATTTTAGTCTTACCCAAATCTTTGGCATTCATCCTGTTACTCGCCTCAGCAGACATCAGTTAAATATGATAGCTTTTTGTTCATTATTAGACATGAAACAAATTTTAGTTAAATGGAATGACCCACGTCCTCAGACGTATGGTCAGATGATGAGGGAGGTGATGGGGTATGGACTCATCTGGTCCATCAACCCCCCACCCTTTAGTGTGTCGTTTACAATTTGTGTTTAACATAATTTTTTTTTTAATGAATAAAACACATGCATCTAGAGATGAAGAGTAGGAGACTTACTGGACACTTTATCCTTTTTATTATTGTTGTCTGAAGTTTCACTGGCCTTGGTTTTGTTAGTAGCTAGTGGAGTAGGTGCTTTCTGGATTGAAGCAGGAGGTGGGACTGCACTGTAAGCTCCTAACAAGACAGAAAGATCAGCATCAAATAACAGAATCTAAATCATGCTTTTCTACAAATGGACTCAAATAGATACAAATAGATAAACAGACAAACAAATGGATAAACGGACTCTATGAATCACGCAAGCACCTACTGGCTGATCCCACTATGGCTTAGAGGCAGATTATTTATGAATATTAATGTAGATAAAAATGTTTAGCTGTTTAGAGTTATTCTTTTAATTAATCTGATTTAAAAACTTGATTATATTTGCTAGTTTAGTCTATTCTTTACTCGTTCTGTTTTCAGGTCTTGTGAGGAAAAGGACATTTGTTCTGGTTTTGTACTTTTACACAACACTAAGCAAACTAAGAGATCATCTTTGACAAGCTAAAAAGAGCTTTAAAATAATGCATTTATGCACATATGCAAAACATAAATGCTTAACTTTGGTGTAAACAGGAACAAGTTTAATGACATTTAAATTAAACCAAAACACAAAAGAAAAACAGCCTGTAGTAAATTATTCAATAAACGATTATATATATATATATATAGCGTAAATAAAGCTATGCTCCTCTCTTTTAGTAGGAACCGTGAGGGCATACCGTTATCCCAATGTGAGGAGGACAGGGCTACAGGGGAAATGGGTCACAGCTCTGAACAAGACCAGCAGACTGCTTTCATCTTATTCACTACTTTTATTTAATTTAAATACATCACTGAGTAATCAAAGTTCTCCAAAACTGAATTTTTTAACAAAGGAAGTAAGTCTTTAAACTCTGGTTTCTTCTTTAATCAGTTGCTAGCCATTATGTCCGTTAACCAGCAGCTGGGCTGCAATGAATGTTTTTGTTTAAGGAGAAAGTGTCTCCATGTGGGAACTCCTTTGTTCTTTCACCGTTTCATTAACTGATTTTATAAATAAACACAAGAACACCACACCTGCTTTGGGCTTTTTGCTTGGTGGAGCTTCATCCTCAGAAGAAGAGTCTTCACTGCTCGATGATTCAGCTGCTGCTTTTGTTACTGCAGCAGGTTTGGTTGGCACCTTCTAGAAACATGGAGGAGAAAAAAAAACAAAACACCAAAACCGTAATTGCCAACACTTAACTTTTACAAGTCTGTCGGATGTACTTTATAGCTTACTATCATTTGAAACTTTGAAATCAGCATGAAGTGACAAAACTCTGGATACCTTGGCAGGTTCCTCGTCTGAGGAGCTGTCTTCGCTGCTGCTGCTCTCCTGCTTCTTCTGAGCTGCAGCTTTGGTAATAACAGCAGCTTTGGGTGTGGTGACGGCACCAGTATTCGTTTCTATAGTACAAAAGCCACCACCCACCCCAATAAATAAACAAGAATGAGCTTGATTTTAATATACATTATAAATGCATAGTGTTGCCAACATTGGCCTGTAAACCCACTCGATGCAGGAGCTTTGGCTGGCTGTTCATCCTCAGAGTCTGATTCTTCACTGCTCGAGCTGCTGTCCTTTTTTCTTGTGGTGACTGCAGCTACAGGAGGTGGTGGTCCTTTACCAGGAGGCTTCATAAAAAATGTATATATGATGTCAATTTTCAGCTATGACAAGATCTGGGATTACCATTTTAGATCCAGATATTTCTCCTACCTTTACTGGAGCTTTTGCAGGAGCCTTCTCCTCCTCAGAGTCACTTGTATCTTCACTGCTGCTTGGTGAAGTTTTAGCAGCTTTTGGTTTAACAGATGCTGTGGTGGCTGCTGAAAGGATTAAGGTCAAATATGACTCAAATATAACATTGAGGTCAAAGATTGCTAAATGACAAATTACTAACCATAACTCCTATTAACCCTCTAAACACATGCTGTTACCTGAAGCTGGTTTGGTGTGTTTTGCATCAGCTTCTTCATCACTGCTTGACTCTTCACTGCTGGAGCTTTCTGCACAGGGTTTTGCTTTTTTGGCTGAAGGACCATTACCAGCTTCAGGGGCTTTTCGTTTCTTGGCCTCAGGTGACCTAATAAAATAAACTAAATTCAGTTACTCTGTACACAGTTAACAAATTACTTACTTAATCTGCAAAGCAAATGACCCTAACCCAAGGGAAAATTAAATTTATTATGCATCATTTTATTCACAACTCAAACAGATACCAATCCCACTTTGTCTCACAGCTAAACTGAATATCAACAGAAAAAAAATAGTATTTTTGCCACCATCCAATGTACTGTATTGTAATTTTTTGACATCTTCTCTTCATGAGACTTGCCTCACTGAGGAGCTGCATCAATGCATCAACAACTGATGCGTACATTATATTGAGAATTATTACATTTCACACAGCCCCGGTTTGGGGGTTTTTCTGCAAATTCCCCAATGACAACAGAGTGGTGGCAAAGTCTTCTAGTAGAAACCATGGAATATATTCACAAGAAGTAATGTTAATGATTTCTATTTTTATATATTATATGTATATTTTTTTAATATTAAAAATAATAACCTATATCAAGATAACTAAAAGAAGATGTTTTCTATCTTGTTAAAATCATATCTTCCTTTCATTCAGTTAAGACATCAAGGCAATAAATAAAAAAAACCGAAAGGACAATAAACTCACTTCACCCAGAAGTTGTAGATGCTCAAGAGGCTTTCTTCATTTTGATCTTGTGGATTCTGGATAGAAACAAATTCTTTATCTTCCAACCACTTACACAACAAATGTGTACGCTCATTACAATATAACTAATTTAAGACAATTAATAGCTCAAAACGGGTGGCTGCTGATGCACAACGTGTGGTGCCACACGTGCTAATTTCGCCGGAGCAGTACGTTGTCTGAACACTGGTGGAAAAAGTAAACTAGACGTAGACAGCACCAACAGATGGATACTAGACACTCAACTTGGGTTACTTACAACTTTGGTCTGTTTCAGGAACTCTTTAGCCGCCTTGCTGAATTTGTTCTCCAATAGAAAAGAATATACGCATTTGAAAAGATCACTTGGCACAGAGTTTTGCGCCGCCATCTTCACCACGCTCCTTCTAGAAAGGAAGGAAGTGCGCAAAATACGTGATGACGTCGTAAACACACGCATCAGTAAACCACGCCAAGTAATCCGTTTACTTACTTTCACTTTTTTAATTTAAGCAATGATAAAATAATCAGTTGCGAGTTTAAAATATCACTCAAGTTAAATAATACATTTTCTATAGGAATTTTAGTCATTAGTGTGAACTGCAGCCCTTTAAAATTTAGACAGTGAGACAATTTGAGTTTACTTTTATCTCACACAATAAATGTAAGTAGTGGAAATTAAATTAATAAAGTTGTTCGTTACTTATTTTATATGGACATCTATTTATATATATTTTTCTATTTTTAATAGGTCAATTTTCTGTCAACACCGGCGCATGCTTTATACGTCATCGCGAAAGACCTTTCTTGTCCCTCATGTCATAACATGGTCGCCACTGAGCCGCAATAAACTGAGGCAATGACATCAAGCTAATCCAGAACTACACTAAAACTGCTAAACGACAACGACTCCAGTGAAGCAATGCCTCGTTACGAACTAGCCCTGATCCTGAAGGCGATGCAGCGGCCGGAGACGGCGGCTGCCCTTCGGCGGACGGTGGAGACTTTGATGGAGCGTGGCGCTGTGGTGAGAGACTTGGAAAACCTTGGAGAGAAGTTGTTGCCCTACAAAATTACAAAACACAATGAAAGGCACAGCAGAGGCTCGTACTTTTTAGTTGACTTCTACGCAGCTCCGAGTATCCTCAGTAGCTTGCTGGACCACTTGCACCGTGATGTAGACGTTGTGAGGCCCACGGTGCTCAAGAAAGACGACCAGACCGCCCAAAGTAACTGCTGTGGTCTCCAGCAGTGATGGGATGAAAGGTACGACACAGAGCGATTTATTAAAACCACATTTGGTCCATGACAAAGACTGTTTTGATCCATACATTTATTCACGAGTTAGATTTGGTGTTAAATCGGGCTCTGATGGTAGAGATCAACTACCTCAAACATCTCATAAGATTTCCACAGCTGTTCACAAATATTAATTTAATAGAAAAAATGTTGGTTTGAGCTACAAATAACTAGGTAATTGAGAAATATTTTTATTTTAATACATGTAGGCCTGTACTGACTGGGAATGACTTCACTGGTTTAATGGTGTCACCAGTTAAATTATTGGCATTTAACTCCCACATAATGGTCCTACACAATCTATACACTAAAAGTATGTAGTATTACATGCCTTTAGTGCTGTAGGATTTTGTTGGGTAAAAGGGGAGTTTTTAAATATTAAAGGATGGTTTTACTACAAATGCTTCGCTAGCAAATGTGTTGATGACAGTTGGTTGGACAGACATGCTTATATCAAGAGTTATCTCTTTGGGAGCTAAAAATAACCCAAAAATGTTTTACTAGTTGGAACTTCAGAGAAACAGTACAGTACTCCAGTCTTGTATCAAAGGGAAAAGCCTGTAAATCCGGATTTTTTAATTTATTTAAAAGGAAGTACAGAAACTTAAATCAGTTCTGCAAAGTACAACAGGGTTACAGAGCTAAGGCCATTATAACGGCTGATAACTGGAACCTCACAAATAAAGAAAAAAACTTGCATTTGTGATGATAAAAAGCACTTAATAATGTTGCAGATATTTCTATAAGCATTAATCAATTTATTATTCTAATATGCTACAGCAGTATGTCAGGTAATATGATCATAAACCTGTTTTACATTTAGAAATTCAATTAAAGTCAAATTTACAGCGTTATGGAAAATGTTTAATTCCAATCTAGGAAGTGAAAACAAGATGCTACAAACAAAAAACATATGAAGAACAGTGTGCTTTCATTTCAGGTCTTACAGATGTTAAATAAACATGTTCTGTACAGTTTATGACGGTGTATGTTTAATTTAATTTTCTTGTTTTATCTACGTCACATCATCATGCTCACCAGCACCGATATCGCCTTTATTTTGCAGGTGTAACGGTTAAATGCACAGCTCTCAAAAACAGGTTTTACAGCTTCTCGTGTTGCTGAGATTGAACAGTACTGACTTTCACAATGACGTCTTAAACACTAATATTGGACTAACTGTTCATTGCTCATCAGTTAGACCTAAAATATTTTCTCTTTCCCTGGTGTAACATAATTTTGTGCTTCGTGGACTGTAATCGAGCCCTGTGTAATCATTTTCTGTTTGTTTTACAGGCTTTTGTCGCTCAAATCCAGGCAGTACAGCTTGATTTCCCCCCTCCCCCCATTACATTTTCTATGCCTTTTTTTTCATAAAAGTGGATGTATGATCATGTTGTAATAATAAAGTGATTTTCATTTCCTCTTGTTTGCATGTTTTCTTGACTTCCTGTCCGCCCTGTGAAGACAAGATGCCATAGACTAAAGCTTGTGTTCCATGTGATGTTTCATCATGTGATTAGCAGTTTGTCTTCTTTTTTCATCCCAGTAGTTTGTGGAGTTTAAAAATCTTTACAACTCGGTACCTATGATCACTTTGCTCTGAGAAAAAAAAAACTTAATGCTCCCACAAACGCTGCAAACTCTTTGAGTTCTCCTTATAAGATCAAATTCTCTGGTTTTAAAAAAATGCATGTGTTTTTTATTACCTTTCTTAGGCTTGGTCAGAGCTTTTACAACATGAATGTCAGTGTTTTATGTTTTATGATGTGTTAAAGTAGGTCACCTTTGTAGCTTAGTAACTTTTTAAAAACAAGTGACTGTAATTGTAATAAACATTATCTCTTTAAATGAGAAAAAAACAATTAACTGACAAATCAATAAACTACTATATGGGTTTGAGCTTACATTAAAGCTGCACAGTAAACATAAGTTTCCTTCTATATAAACTATCACTAAGCTGTAGGTTGAATTTTGAAAATGACCTTGTAGAGAAAATAAAACAACGTATAAAATTCATTTCAAATAGGATTTTTTGTGTCGCTATAGTGCAAGCTATAATGTCGATCTTTGACACAATAGCTTGTTAATCAAAGCTGATACTGAGTCACATGCCTCATGTCAGCTGACTGTGAGCCGTCATAAAGGCATCAACACACCGCCGCCTGCATTGCAGCACCCACCGCTCTCCAGTCAACATCAGAAACCAGCAGATTTCAACAAGATACAGGAAACAGCGCAGTCATGCTGCTTCTCACTCTGCTTTTTGTATCTTCAGGTAATCTAAAATTTCACAGCAATAAATATTTGGCGTTTGGTATATTTTCGGAGATTTGGTTTCGATAGTCGCCAGGCCACAAACAAGCTCTTTGGTTGTGTAACTAAGTGCGTTTGAACATCAATACACGGAAGCTATTCAATGGCGTTAGCTTTAGTAAACAAGGGAGCTCAAACGGCGATACCCCGATGTCCTGAAAGTTTTATTAAGTATATGTTTTTAAAGTCACACAACTGTCTGAATCTGTGACAGACGTAGTGAATAATATTTAATGACTGTTAGTCTTTTGAGGATGACTGTTTTTGCCCGCTGGCCTTTTTTTTTTTTTTTCTTTTTTTTTTAAGAAATAGCCTTGCTAGCATTAGCATTGCTAGCTAACGCAAGTTTGTTTTGCCATTTCACATTGTCTAATTTATCCCGAAACTATACCACACTAAATGCTGTTTTTTGTTATTTAGGTAATGTCTAAGTGACCGTTGTCATTCACACAGGAAGTTGAATAATTTGTTTTTTATTTTCAGGTGCTTCGGTCTGTATAGCTAAATGTTTTTTTAATTGGTCTTATCGGCCAAGAAAAGGGTTTTTCCAGTGTCTCTTTATGGATCCTCTTTCAGTTTAACTGAAAGTTAGCATTGGCTCTGCTAAACTAACAGCTTTCATTTAAGTGTTTCAGTAAGCTGCTGGCGACGTAGAAATGTTTCTGTTCCTCTTCCATTCTGAATAATCTGCGTTTAATCTGAGTAAACAAGGAAACTGAAACGTCGAAAAAGCAGCTGATAGTTTTACTTCAGTCATATCTGAAGGTTAAACATTAAATAAAACATTTATACAGCGAAGCTAACGATAACTTTTAATCAACAAGACTATGTATACATACATTTACCAAATGTTAATTTACTCTTGTGGTATTTGGAGTGTGGACCTGAAAAATGTAGACAGTTTAGTTCTTATCTGGGAGAAGGCTGGGCATCTTTGGATAATCACATTTATGCTTATCTTCAGTTTAACTTCTAATATTTTTTTAAAATCAATGTTTCTATTTGCATTTCACGTTCCTGCTTGTTGCATTCTTTCCTAGATGTAATGTTTAACTATATAACATTGGACTTGCTGTTCATTTTGCAGCAGCTTTGTGGCTGTTTGGTTAAGCCGAGCCACCACCACACTCCTATTTAGGCTCTTGCTTCACTTCCTCATGTGATGCAAGCAAGTCTCATTATTAATTAAATATGTTTGCAAGTATAATAGGTTAATCATATGGGTTTGTAGATGTTGCAGCAACGTGGGTTCTTAGAAAACTGGATTATTTTGTATTTTTCTGTGTATTTGTGAATGCTCAAATATAAAACATGATGTCGCTGCTGTCCTAAAACATGCAGAGATGTCCTAATGGGAATGAGCCTTTATTGCATGAAAACATTTGACATTTTGACTATGACTGGATGGTTGGGAGTGCCCTGCCTGCTTTGGTGGGTGAAGGTTTTGTCTTTACATCCCATGTTGAATTGCAGATCCTTGGCATTTATTCCTGAAATCCAGCCACTGGCTTTTTAAATTGCTCTTGGATCCTGACTAGTTAATATCCTGAGTTAACTTATTTAATTCAAGTTTAGTCTTATTTTTTTGGACATTGTAGTCGTATGTTCACAATCTGTAAACGAGCTGTGAGAAGTATTTTTGTTTCTCTCTTTCTATATCAGAATTATGAGGAACTGTTGCAGTGCGCTGGCCGCACATCCTTGTTTTCACTTCACTAAAATAAATGATCTCTTTATAGTTTAACTGAACAACTCCTCTCACATCAACCTCAAACTCACTTCTGCAATTTAGGTGCAGATGTTTTATTTTATTTTTTTTTGTGCGCTCATTTACAGGCAGGATTTTGTGCCTGGCAGTGACACAGAGCCCGTCCAGACAAGGGGCATGCTAATGCAACTTAACAGTTAATGCTAATAGGATTTGTTTTGTTTGGATGAAGTCTAGGGCAGTTGAGCAAGGTGTTTAGACTTTGTCTAAAGCAAGTTTCACATTTGTTTTGGGTTGGAAACAGTAACGGGGGGCTTTGTAAAACTGACAGGTGGTGACTGGATCTGCTTTAAACCTAAATGAGCTGGAAGTCTGTAATAAAATTATAAACTGTTTTAACAGTGAAGGTAAAATGGATGTGAGTGTATCACCTGGTGGCTCAGAGGTATTAAACTCTGTTTTAAAAAGTACCTGCTCTTCTAAAAACCAGTATTCATTCATCCCTTCTGTTTGTCACCTTTATATAATTCTCTAAACATTTCACAGAGTTCAAAAGAGCATCCTGCTAACTTTCTCTTGGAATGATTTGAGGAAGTTTGCTTGAATGGGACTTTTTGTGTACTTTGCAGCTGTGGCGACTCCTCTCCTGGGGACTGAGCAGTGTGCCCGTGGCCCCCCCTACTGGTGTCAGAATGTAAAGACAGCCTCTCTGTGTGGCGCTGTGCCTCATTGCCAGCAGAGTGTGTGGAATAAGCCCCAGATGGTGAGACTCATTTGATGCTTTCTTTGACATTTATTGTTGTCACCCTTTTTACTTTTTTTTTCTCTCTTCAAATAGTGAATATGTTAGTTTCTCTAATGAATGATGCATTGTTACTGAAGTGGCACAACCAGTAGTTATCTGCGTTTTTGCTGGTAAAGATGTTGTTTTAAACGCCCATGGGTTTTGCTTCAGAAAACGGTGCCATGCGACTTGTGTAAAGAAGTGCTGATGGTGGTGGAGCAGTTGCTGAAGGACAATGCAACTCAGGTAAGATTTAGAAAATGTAGACCAATTTGCTAATCCCAGAAGTTGAATCTATTTTGAGATTTCAAGGCTATTTTTTTGGGATGTTTTACTGAAATGTCTGACTGCAGGCTGAGGTTCTTCAGTACTTGGAGAAGGCCTGCCAGCTCATTCCTGATCAAGGTTTAACTGATCAGTGCAAAGAGATGGTGGATGACTACTACCCCATCCTCATTGGGATCATCACTGGAGAACTGGTGAGCATATTAAAATCTGTAACATGCTTTAAGGATGCTATTAACATTCGGTAAAATATCCAGTTTGTCCAGCTAGTTGGAGTTTAGCTTAGATTTGTCATCCTGCTTCTATTTTGACTGTCGTGTTGCTGACCTCAAAAGAGGGAGAGTGACGGAAGTAGCTGTGTGAATGAAGGGCAGCCAGCAGAAAAGACCTATTGATGGGAAAGTGTGTCCAAGTCTAAATGAGAACAGAGTAGCCTTTGTGCAGTACCTAATCTCTTGATTAGAGGTGTCTTGATTTAGTTGTTCGTCTCAATTCTCACCTACCATAGTAACATTTTTTTTTACAGACGATGTGATGTAAATGTTCCCTAACTATGTTGTGTGTTTTGGATTTTTGTATAGGATGATCCCAGTGTAGTGTGTGGAGCTATGGGACTTTGTAAGTCTCAACAGGAATTCCTGGCGAAGATTCAGCCCATGAAGCAGCTCGTGTCCAATGAAATACCAGAGATTGAGCTTTCCCATCAAGTGGCTCCTTTCATCCTCAATGTCCCAGGGCTTCTGTATCCTCAGGAGAACCTCAAACAGGAATCTCCCAAAGAAGAGAAACCACAGCAGGTACAGTTTAACTCTCCTTTCTATCCCCATATGAACAAGATTTTTATTTTTTGTTTTCAAAATGACTTGTTTCCCATGAGCAATCTGACCCTGGGTTTTATTTTGTGTCTGTCTGTAGGAAAATGATGATGTGTGCCAGGACTGCATCAAGTTCTTGACTGATGCTCAAGCAGAAGCAAAGGCCAACACCTCCTTTATCGACTCTCTCATTCAGAATATTGAGAAGCAGTGTGACCTTTTGGGACCAGGCTTGTCAGATATGGTCAGTCAGCAACAGAAATACTAGATGTTGTAATTGCACAGCATTTTTAGTCGAGCTACATCTAACACTATGCTGACTGTATTGTCTCTGCAGTGCAAGCAGTATGTGGGCCAGTACGGTGCTGTTGTTGTTCAGCAGCTCATGTCTATGGTGAGTTGTCTTACTTCACTCATTTTTTTTTTTAAAGCATGTCATGGAGATTTGTTATTTGCATATGTAAGACTAAGTGTTACTAAGATGGCCATTGAATTTTAAGTTAAATGCAAGCTTACCATGCTCTGGTCATCAAAACTAATGTCTTAATTTATGTGATGGTGCTCCTGCTGTAGCATCGCCTGCTGTTTTTTTTTCCCAGTTTATTCACTGCTTTAAATAGCTGACTTTCCCTTCTTTTTTGTTTTTTAATTCTTCTACATCTATGTTGTCTTCTTCACCTGTACTCTTTCATCCTTGTCATTCTGCTCCTTGTTTTTATTTTTCTTCCTGACCACCTCCTCTGGGTTTTGTATGCTGCTCCCAGGAACAGGTAGGTCATTCTGTGTTCAGCCTGTAGCTTTTTAACCTCTAGTTCTTGCTACTTGTGCCGTCCACTTCTAGCCTAAAACACCTGCCACTGATGCATGTGAATAGTGACCTAATGAGTGAGTCTACTTTTTAGTGCATTTGAATGCTACTTTTGTCTTTAAAACCTGGATGGGGTTGAATGACCTGTTCAGTATGTACAGAAATGTAATGGAGGGAAAAGGTCATCAGGAGAATTTCTTTTTGTGTTTCATTACATAAGCATGCAGTGGATGATAATGATGCACTTGGTTTAAATGTTTCTAGATGCACTGGTCTTTAATATCACAAGTATCTGATCTCTATTAAAAGCTAGGGCTAATATTAGCACTTAAGCATTAACTTTTTGCTACTCTGAATGTGTTGCTATGTTATGCTGGTAAGATGGCTTCATTTTTTCCTGCATAGAAACATTTGCATGGGTGTAATGGTTTGCAGATGACACATTTGTTTTTCTAACAATGTGCCATGAGGCACTTCCTCCCTCAGACATGTGCCTTCATATCTTACAGTAACTGTTTCTGTCCTCAGCAACCCAAAGAAATCTGTGTCCTTGCCGGTTTCTGTTCTGAAATGAAGAAGGCCATTCCCATGCTCAGTCTCCAGCCTGCTAAGACTGTCCCTGCTGCAAAGCCTGTCGCTGCTGCCAAGCTTTTCCCTGCCACCAAGGTGGAATCTGCTTCTATTAAGGCAAGTAGTGACATTTTGATACAGATTAAAAGCACTTATAACGGCATTTATCATAGGACTTTACCTAGTCTATTTATTTGTTTTCAGTCCATGGTTCGTGTCCGTGAATCCCCAACATGTGCCATCTGTGAGTTTGTGATGAAACAGCTGGAGACCATGCTTGAGGATCAAACAACCGAGGTGGGATGTGTGCTGCAAAAAATATGTTCTGTTGGAAATGGTGTACACAACAGCTGCAGACATATTGTCAGTGCACTTGATACTACTTGCTAGTTGACCCGTCTCGTCTCCTATCAGGAGGAAGTTGTTCAAGCTGTGGAGAAGGTGTGCACATTTTTGCCCTCCTCTCTGAGTGCCCAGTGTAAGGACTTGATTGAGACATACGGCCAGGCCATCATTGAGCTGCTGGTGCAGCAGGCAGATCCCAAGACTATCTGTACAGTTCTAGCACTCTGCAATGATGTCAGTCGGGCTTACGTTGGTATGTTGTCACTCTTGTATGCACATTAAATACATCTTTTGATTCATATTGCTGTTTTGACTAATCAATTAAACATCTCTGGGTGAAATGGCTCTCTGTATATTTACTCAACTCTTTGTAGCCCCACTTGACCAGTCTCGGCTTGCTGCGGGTGGCTTCTGTGACGTGTGCAAAATGGCTGTTAATTACATCGATGGCATTTTGGAGCAGAATGCTACAGAGGCAGAGATCGAGGATGCTGTGAAGAAAGTGTGTAGCTTCCTGCCTGACGCTTACAAAACTGAGGTGAGGGTTTTTTTTTTTTTAATGATATATACATGCCTGTGCACACACCCTTGTCTTGATCAGATTTCTTGTATATCTGTCCAACAGTGTGACCAGTTGATTGGACAGTATGAGCCAATGCTTGTCCAGTTGTTGCTCCAGATGCTTGACCCAGACTTTGTGTGCACCGTAAGTATTAAAGATGTACTATGGAGCTTTTCAACCATAAAACTGTTTAAGGGCACAGTGACATTTTTAATAAAATTACTGAAGCTGTTGCTTCCCATCAGATGCCCACTGTAGCTGAATTAGAAGAAGACATTGTCAGAAGAGATGAGATAATGAGTGAAGGCTTACTGGCTAGAGTGCTCACAGTACAGATGGGATACTAGCTGTTGAATTGGGGGCATGTCCTTGAAAGATGGCAGTAAATACCTTTTTTGCTGAATGTAGCCCTGACGTGTGTGTGTGTTTTCCAGAAACTGGGAGCATGTCCTGAAGCTGCACGCAGACTCCTCGGTGCAGAGCAATGTACTTGGGGACCCAAATTCTGGTGCAAGAATATGGAAACTGCTACTCGATGCAATGTGAGTGGACGAGTCTTACTTAAACTCTTGTTTCACTAGAATAATTTTTTTTTTTTCAAACATGTCTGTAAAGCCATTACTATATATAAAGTTGCAGAATTGTGTTAATTTGGGTATGTTGAGACCTACTTTAATGAATCATTTCTGTCTTTCAGGCTGTGGCTCACTGCAAACGCCATGTGTGGGTATAGAGGATTTTCACTAACTGACCTGTAGGGAATTAAAGAAAAATACTGTAGTGCTGCTTCCTTCTAATTTCTGTCTGGCTCAAACATCTGCCATGTGTGATTAAATTAACTTTGATATTTTTGAATTGTCATATTGGAAAGGGACTGGATTGTGCTTTTGTTTTGTTTCCTCTACTTGGGAGGGGGGATGGGGGGTTGTTAAATGTTTGGAAGAGAGTACGGTAATTATGTGTGGTTGAGTTGATCTGCCACTACTTCAGTGAACTGAAATCAGAGCTCCACTGTTGGGATTTGCATAATTCAAGTTGTATTTTTTTTTTCTCTAATTGCTTAGTGACAAAAGTTAGAACAAATTCCTAAAACCAGGACGATGGATCATCAGTTCAGCTGCTTTTGACTATTCAGATTGCTGCGAGACGAGATTAGCTTCCTTCTTTTTGGAAAAACTGACAAAGGCAATTCAGTGAATTAATGGCTTTTAGCAACAAGTGAGACCATTGAACACTTGTATTTTGTAGACTTTTGTTTTTATGAGTAGATATGGAGGTCGCCTCCCATTGTTTGCACTCTTCTTACTGTTTGTAAATCTGTTTGTAATGCACATAAAAAATCTTATGCAAATGTTTTTCTTCAAACCTGTGGCCAATTGATCCAACAATTAAAGTGATCCCAAACCACTTGCTTTCTTTAACATTTATTTGGTGGGTCATTTAAAATTGTCATGCACACTTTTTTGGTTTGCTAATCAAATTACAAGTTTGCAGACCAAATTTGTGTTTGTGTAAAATTTAAACAGTTAAACATGTTGGCCTTTTGCAGATTCAAATGTGTGTTCACGTTAAATAGTAAACATTTATACTCTGACATCCAAACATTTTATTAAAGTTCAAACACTTGCATACATTTTGAAATGTTAAATATGTATAAAGCAACTTCTGGTGCATCTTTAGGTCCCCATCATGGTCTGCACTCAAAGCAGTTTTTACATCCTTGTAAACATGAGGTACCAATGAAATGTGGGTTGGTCCAGTGAATATGGATCGTCTATCACAGACAACTGGCTGTACTGGGGTATGCATCCCTGCACGAGGTGCACTTATAATGTACACAGCTGTCCTGCTTCTGCGGCAGTAATTAAATGGCGTGTACAAGAAGAACTGAAAATGCAGATCCAACAGCCAATCCTAGAGCTAGAAAGAATGACATGACCACTCCTGTGGCCTCTGCCAGCTCACGGGGAACCACCTTTGGGCCGTAGATCATTGGTAGTGTCCCAAGATAACCATTAGAAAGACCTAGTAGGCAGTTAAAGACCACGGGGTAAACGTCATGGGCGAACAGTACTGTATGAAGGTGGTCCCGTGGCTGATAGTTACAGAACATGAGAAGTGGCACCAAGACTGAGCGGCACAGCACCAGTACAGGTAGAACTCGACTGGTGGGACCAGGTACCTGTACCCAGGCTGTTGCCTGCCTGCCACAGAAGTCTGCTACATTATACAGGAGGAAACTGGTGAAAGGCACATAGTAAGTGGTTGTCCAGGGACTGCCACTCTGCATGTTGACAGACTGGATTCCTGATGATACAGCAGGGAACACGGAGATGGAGACGAAGAAAACGTAGAAGACACTCAAACCAAGTACCCATGCCTTCTTAATGATAGGTTGGAGAGGTGGGATTGCAGCTGCAGTGCTTTGGCCCTCATTGATCACGCCAGGATTGATGTGCGTTGTTGCCATCATGTAATGTCTGAGAGAGAAGAAGAAGAGAAACATGTAGGCCTGTCTATAAACGGCCCTTTATTCCTGAACTGTCAAATGCATTTATATGTAATAAATGTAAATCATAAAATATTAATTATGAAAATCAAATACTTTCACTCTTAAAAGTAACAAAAAAATGCACAAACAAACGGGTCATTTATAAAAATTTAGAAAAGAAAATGCATTATTGTTGGTAGGTAGGATAAAGCATGTACAAAGGGAATTCCATTTTTGTTCCTGCTACTGACCTTGAATATGCCAGCCGGGGCAGAAACAAATAAGAGATGATGCAGAGCAGGATGAAGATGTCAGCTGTCAGGAAGTAATATAGTGCGCTGTCGGTCACATCCTCAGCAACAGCCAGGTTAATTATTGATGCTACTGCACTCATTGTGCCGCCCATAGCCTGACCTGAAAGAAAAATGACCAAAGCTTAAGTTTTCTGCATACAGTAGCCAGTCTGAATGCAAAATAACATTGTATTTATCCCATTTACTCCAAACATAAAGGAATATATA
>JBAMHV010000017.1:9482166-9501231 GCA_037177535.1 Pseudomugil gertrudae | reverse complement strand
AAATTGCTCAGCACAATATAGCAGCCAGACCATCATTCTGCCTGCTGAGATGCTGGACAGACACGTGTTAAAAAAAATAAAAATAAAATAGAAGCAGAGTAATAAAGAAATCCACTTGTGTCTGTCGGTACCTGGAGGAATTACAAAGCCTATGTGCCATTATTTCCATTAAATCTACAAATAATCAGTAAAGTATCATCCTTGAGTCAGAGGTGGCTACATAGAAACATCAGAAAGTCTGGCTAAATAAATGACCTTTTCATTAAGAAATGTATTTTTTCTTTCTTTACAAAACAAAAATAAATCGTATCTTATTTGTGTGTATTGTTTATAAATGGTTCATGAGGAAAAGAATGTGCTGAGTATTTCACTTGGCTATTTTTACCAGGAGATGGCGCTATAGTGCAGCATTTCCAAATCATTCTTAATACTTAAAAAAACATAGTTAACATAATCTATGAGATATGAAAAGAGGTTATTTAATGTAGTTCTTTGTAGAAACACTACACTGAATTTGTGTTTCCAAATTGATAAATTAATTAAATAAATATATGAAAATAAATATATCCCAGAAGGAATTCCTGTTTCAGACTAATTGGTGTTCATTGATCAAACAATCATCTAATTAATAATGCAAAATCAATCTTCACAAATAATACAATCCAACATTCAATGCTATTAATTTACTGTATTTATAATAGACAGACAGAATGCTTGCCATGTATTTGTAGTCATGCAGATGCAATAAGTTCTCAAGTTTACATGTATTCAATACCATGATGTCAATTCTTACCTATAAAAGGCAGAAAAACACCCTGTGTTGGGATGCAGAGGTTGTTGGGTTGAGGATGAAGTAAGCTGCTGCACCAATGTTTTACAAATGACAAAAGGTTCACTTAGCAAAATGCTGCCAAGTCAGCCTCTAATTAGCAGTGCATTTAATTAATAAAGCAGGTGCAAAGCATTGCCTCCCATTACAACCATGCGGCACTGTACAATCTCTAAGGATGAGTCACTTTACTCTTGATAGAAGAGCCTAATCCAACAATTCCCTAAACCGAGGTTACAACCCTGAATGTAAACGTCCAACTCAATCCTTGAAAACCATTATTAATGTCTCCACGACCTTGTTAATGTGTGGGCCTGTCAGACTGCCAGTTAAAAGCTTTCAAAGCTAAATGGACCTAAAGGGAATTTCTCATTGAGGTGTGAAGCAAAATGGTTGAGCATTTTCACTAAAAATGGGGTATAAGTGACTAAATAAGTGCCAGTTAGGAGCAATTTTGCCTTGCTGTATTATGTGCCATGCCCCTGAGGAGATTTTTAATTCACAAAAACACAAACAGTGCTGTTAAACTAAGAAATATAATTTATTGCATAAAAATTATATTTAGTTACAGGTAAGAAGGCTAGACATTAATTTACAATTGGTACTTTACAGAGACAAAATAATGTCACTGAATCCATTTAGTTTTCTGTAAAAATGTTTGACTTATTCAACAAAGGCTGAGTTTCTCTCTTTGCAGGGAGCAAGTTTAAATCCAGTACAGCTCCAGCAAAAGTTTTCCAGCAATATGGCCAAAGATCCAGCAGACACTGAAGTAATCTGTACGAATAAACACTGTAATCTAAGCTAGCCAGTCTCTGTAAAAAGAATTAAGAGAAGTGTTCAGGGATCCAAAGCACTGAACTGGTTGTGTTCAGGTACTTCTTTATGGCAAAGACCTTCAATGTTCACAATGTTAGTCTCGACTTGTGATGAAGCCATTGCGGCACTTTGTTTGTGACTCCTTCAGCTTCTCCAGAAAGTGATCCAACTTTTCCAGTCCAGATGGAGAATCCCGACACAGATCAACATCTCCAGTTGCATTAAACCATTCTTAAACCACTTTAGGATACAAAATCAAAACCCTGTTAATGTTCTTATCTGTAAAAATAGAGTTACTCTTCCAGGAAACAAAAGAAGTGGAAATGCTTCGCTTTTCCTTTGTACTTGCATAGCACTTACACAAAGAAATGACAGAGCTTAAAAATGTGCACATGTTGTACGTGCACACCCACCTGCCCACACATACTGTAACCCATTCACACACTCACGTACACACACGCAAAAATACTCAGTTCATTCACACGAAACAGTGACATGACTCACTGCTGAAGAGGTGGGATACTGCCAGTGTTTTGGTTTTGTCATTTAAAGATATGAACACTTTTTTATCTTCTTGCTTTGGGGGAGAAAAAGACTAAATAACACAGAACAGAAATAATGATGATGTCGCAATGACAAGAGTTTCAGCTCCTGTCTGAAAACGTTGATGATGCAAACAGCTTCAGGACCCTGATCACAAAGCAGGCAGATGAGGAAGAAAATCGGGCAACGTGTTTCAAATAGAGAAAGGAAACATGGCAGAGTTGCATGTGTAGATGACTAATTAAACCATAATTCAATTTCTGCTGAGATACAGTTCTGTATATGGTCCCTTGATGCCAACTCTCTTAGAATGAGGCTAATTTATTCAATAGTTATCTATTAACAGTGGAAACTGTTCTTCAGTTACAGTAAAGCAAAATTCCTCCATGATTAAGCTTGTAGTAAATTCATCAGGATCTTTTCTAATTGTCTCTTACATGTCATTTTTTTTACATTTTGAATAGATGCACAATATGAAAAACATAAAAATAAAAAATGGTTTTGTTGTCCACAACAGAGACATATACTGTGCACCTACATTTTCAATTTGCTTTGCTCAACTAGGACAAAAAAAAGAAGCACAGCAGCTCAGTAGTCTAAACAAACAAGCACAAATGATAAAATATGTTCTATATGATCACACTGTTCATGACAATGAAAAAGCAATCCACAAATATGGATAATAAATTAAAGAGCGTTCCCCAAAGGAAACTTTTAAGGAATGATGCAGTTTATTCTCAGCAGATAGGAGTGTGGCAGAGCGTTAAGAGGAATGCGAGGAGAGATGAAAGAGAAACACCCCTGTGAGTCAATGATATGCCAAGGCTTTGAGGCATTTGTTGGTACAATATAAAGAGTCAGTCGAGTTATCTGCCAATTCTGAAACAAACTTTGCAATTCAATCTCCCACCGCAAAGAAGAGGCAGCTTTTCTTTAGACAGAAGCGATAGGACTCCGACCTGGAGGGTTTTATCTTTTTACGAAGCGGTTAGACAAGTAATCCTTGTCCGTGTGTCTCAGAGCTGATTAATGACCACTTTGTCCATATGTGTCATAGGATGTATGTGCAGCATCGAGAGGTTGTGGGCAGGTATGTGCTCACCTGCCATGCTCTGCACATGAGGAAAAAAGAAACCCACTGCCATGAGCTATGGGAGCAAGGGAAATCTCATGTTGGGTACGGCGTTATTGTACAAACTTATGAGTTGAATACATGGATGTTTGTTTTTCGAAGATGGTTGACCTTACACCAATTCTTTGCCGTGTACACTCAATACGGTTTTACATTTTTCCGATGCTGCGTTACTGTGGAAATTTCAAGCTGAATCAAGTTTAGTCGGATGGTCCATGTGGGAATGGGTTATGGTTGATATGTTGCTACAACAGGAGGTGAGGCAGAGGAGTACAGAGTCTACATGTACAACCAAAATGCTCTGGGGATTAAAAGATTTGTGCCAGCTTGTGCATATTCATAGGCAGGTACTCTCATTTTCATCTCGGTGTTGGAAAGAAAAAATTCTTGCTTGCTCCTTTGTTTCTTGCCCAATCAACAATCCCCATCTGTTGTCATGACAACTAGCACCTCACTTTTGCCCATCTCCTCCAGCGCGGTTGCTAGAGAGACCAGATCTGCGTCACCTTGGTGACATGCTTCCCATAAGTCCAGTAGAACACCTGTGGGGCTTGGCTTTGTGGCAAAGTAGTTCAAATACCTGAGAGCAAGAAAGATGAGGCAATTTGTGAGAAGAAAGAGGGGTTCCATTACTGGTTATATAAAAAAATGACACCATTAATAATATCATATGTTCTACAAACTTTATCTTGACAACCTAATTTTTAAATTCAGTATTCATAATGATGAAAATCGTGAGACAAATTTTACCTGTCAAAGCCCAGACTGCGAGCCAGTAATCTCCAGTCACACCCTCGGGCGCTGGGCACATCCAAACTGGCACAGATCTTCTGGCGGATTGATTCAGGCAGGCGAAAGGCGTACGGTCCCACTTGAGAGGAAGGTAGGCAGGTACCTCCCGAGGGAAGAGGCGAGTGTGGTGGTTGAGTCTGTTGTTTTTTTAGAGAGTCATTGATATTAACCTTTGAGCAAACACTGCAATATTTATCACAGTTTGATCTATGCTTGGCAAAGGAGCTTTTAGCTGTCACCATTACCTCCTGGATGTCTGTGTGCAGCTGGAATATCTGTCCCTCCCCTTCAACCTGCCGGACACAGATCTTACAGGCGAGCTGTGACACAGCCAGGCCGCTTCTCTCCAGGCTGAAGGTGCAGTGAAGAGGTCTCTGACTACCGCTCCAAATGTGGTAGAAAGGTATTTCCTGTCACACAAAGACACGTTTCAAGAAGAAAGCCAGAGGGAAGGTCTCGAAACTAAATTAACATGGCTTTGTTCTCAGGAGCACAATCTGGAATCATCTAGAACCCAGTTTCCATTTGAAGAGTAGAAAATGTGAGATACTGGAAGTCGTGCGTATCTGTGTGTGCACAGATTTATTTCTAAAGCACAATGTCCATAAATTCGGTATAACATCAGATTTCCTGTTTGTTTTTCAGAATAGGTTCAGACTGTAATCTCAGTGTTGCAGTTTTGCTGTAGTGAATGGCTTTAAGTCCACAGGTTGTGTTCTCACACACAATAACTAATATACTATAGAGTTTATCATATATCATCAGTTTTCTAAGCTATTATTTTTCTGTATGTAATCTTTTTATTAAAAACACTGACATTTTTTTTATTACTTTTACCCCTGAAGCTTTAAATGTTTTGTGCTTTATTCCAACAGAACCAAAGTGCTGACGTTCACTGATTAACCTCCCCGATCAGATAATAGTCAGGTGATTTTGAACAAAAGGAGGAAGTGTAGTGTCAGCCTCATAAGCTTTTTGTCTCATAAATAGCTTAGGCTGATGACATCATCTGTCTAATTCCTGTTACTAAGCAGCGCAATTATTTGTAAAAATTGGTTTTAATCTTGCACTTGTTTTCATGCCACCTCTGCCCACTCATAATGTTAACTTTACATGTGTATGTATTTAATGTCAAAGAAGCACCATACTTACCTGTGACTAAATAAGTAAAAATACACATTAAATTGAACCATTTAAAATGTTTCACCTGGTACTTAGCCAAAAGTTTGCTTCTCCAGTAAGTGTGAGGAATGTCATGGATGGACAGGCGAAGATTGTGGTAGCTGTCTTTGAAGAACAGAGGTTTGGGATCTTCTAGCAAAACCCCACCAAGACTCCTCTCCAAGTCCAGCACCTCCTGCACAGATGCAGAGAAACAGTGAGGACAATCTGTTTATTTGAAAACCATAACGAATCCCACAAATCCCCCTTTTTTCAGATATGCTAAATTAAAACGTGTCGTGCATTTTGCAGGTTCTCCAAGTGGAAATGTGCGAACGCTAACGTGAAAGCTGTTTGAACTTTAGCAGCCAGAACTCGTCCAACGTGCTGGCAGGAGACCACATGTGTATGTTTACTATCCTGGCTGGGCTGCTAACATTTCATTCAATTTTTCCTCCAGAGAAGAAAAATATTCAACAGCAGAGTTCCGTCACTAGATTGTTTAGTAGAGAGTTTGCGTTATTTCCTACTATTCTGAGTCGTTGTGTCTCTTGAGACAGGAAGATTCAATATACTGTCCTAAAATTTAATTTGGAGAGGTAAGATAGATTTGAAGGCTTGAGAGGCAACAGTATGCCTCTATTGCCCAGAGCCACTATGGAAATAACTTGTATTAACTTTTAGTGTTATTATTTTATGACATGCCTCAATATAGCACACACACTTTTTATCTGTTATATTCTATTTATATTCTATAAATTCATTCTGCATTATGCTTTTTGACTTTGGATGCCAAGTCCTATTATTCTGATGGTTATGATTTTCTATTGTTACTTTTAAACACACACTTTCTGCTTAAAAGAAATGACATAACCTGTTATAACTGTGCTCAACATATAATGTGTTATGTGATAAAAACATTTTTATTAAACCTTATTTAAGGGGAAACCAAATGTTGCAAATGTTGATCCCATTTTTTTTAACAAAGAAGAATAGATTGTTGCATTAAGAAGAAAGTGAATTGTCTGGATTTGCTGAAATAAATGGGATAAATTTGATCACTCAAAAAAAGGGGAAAAATAAATTACAGAAAATGTAATACTAAATTAGATCTAGGAAATTAGAGAAGTACCAATAAATATTTAATTTATCATTTTAGTGCTTTTAGGAAAAGTGAAAATATTATAAAAGTGGTCATTTTATGGTAAGAATTTAATTAAATATATAGTTCAAGCCGAGTTACAACTTAATGCATTGACAAAAATAGTCCTTTCTTACAGTGAAATCACTAGCAGTGTTCAGTAAATGCAAGATGACTGCAAGCACGAACATGAAGCTTCCTGACTTCCATCCCTATCTAGGATTTTAAGATTCATAGAAACATGACATTTTCTAAGGATTTCCCCTTAAGGCTAGATCGCTGTGAAGATAAAAGTTACTCACAAGAATCTCAACCCTTAATAAAGTAAAAAAAAACAGTTAGCAGCAGGGAGGTGGGCTGTTAAGAAGCTAGAGTTGCACAAGTACAGGAGAAAATGAATATTGGAAGAATATTCTCTGAATGCCGACTTATTCTAAGTAAGGGCTACAGCAGTGCTCACACAGAGATAATGACAATATCCTTAGAGATACAATGCAATATATTATGACATTATATAAATGAAATCGATAAGAAGAACATAAGATATGAAAAATGCAGCACTGCAGCACACAATGAATCTCCTTTGAGGCAGAGAGAAAAAGACATACAGACATACATCAGACATGCATCAGGATAGATTTTTTTAAAAAGCGTGTATACCTTGAGTGCATGTGGAGTGTCATGGATACAGTAGATCCGGAGACTGTAGTCCAGTGAGAGACATGGTGCTCGAGGGGCGAACAGAGCCAGCTGCAGGCGTTTGCAGGCAGGTTGTGGAGGGCAGGATTGACCTACAAGGCCGTACGTTCCCAGTTGCTCCATGAGAATGTGACAACTTTCCTCCTCAAGCTGCAGATAGCATGGTGATGACAAAGTCTCTTCTCCTACTGTCAGTACCTCCTGAACAAAGATAAAAATGCTTTAAAATGATACCACATATACCAATAAGAAGGTTCATTTTTTTCATACTAATTTAATGACGTCTCACCTCCCATGCACCTTGATGCGT
Source organism: Pseudomugil gertrudae (assembly GCA_037177535.1). Classification (NCBI taxonomy): domain Eukaryota; kingdom Metazoa; phylum Chordata; class Actinopteri; order Atheriniformes; family Pseudomugilidae; genus Pseudomugil; species Pseudomugil gertrudae. Next base: position 9,493,805 of record JBAMHV010000017.1, on the reverse strand, counting down.
TTGCGTCTTTAGTGTCAGGGTCCAGTCAGGTGTAGGAGTGTCTAGCTGGGCACAGTGGGGCAAAGTAAGGACCACAGGTCGATTCAGCAGCATACCAGTAGGGCCACAGCTCACCACGGGACTAAGAACAGTCTGACTGCCCTCAGATGGTAACCTGTAATATTGTCCACATATGAGTTTGCAACAAAATACTGCATCTCCCTTACAAAACCCAATTGCCATGACTATATTTGATATTTGTTCAAATATCTGTCCTCAGGAAAAGTGACAAAAATCACCAAATAAACTTCACGGCAGTGCCAACTGCACTAGAAAAGTTACTGATTGAGGTGAGAATGAGGTCTGTTATGCCTTGCGGCTGCAGAGGCAGAGAGCGAAATGAAGGAGTAAAGAAGGACACTCACGTTGTTTTGTCCCACTTGTTAATAATGAGGTACATCTCATAAAACTTGCCCTGAGGGATTGTGCCAGGTGGGACGAGCAAACTCACACCTGAGGGAGAGGATGTCACATTTATTCATACATGTAATCAACATAAGATGACACCGATTCCCAGCGGGGTCATTCGAATTCAGGCTTCATTGTAAAGACAGCTCAATGCGATGTGTATTACCTGTATTGGGGATGGTAAGGCGCCCTCCCAGGTTTCCCAGAGTGGCACTAGTGCTCAACCCTGGCTCCCTGGACAGGGTGTGGCTGTGAAACTCCCGTTCTCTACCCACAGTGCCCACAGATTTCAGGCTGAGGATCTCTCCATCACCTGAGCCCATGTCAGCTGGGAGCTCCAGGGAGGAGAGAGTGGAGGAGTTATACACCTTGATTTTCAGGCTGGGTATAGGATCCAGCAAGGGAGAGGTGGTCATAGGAATTTTGTGGGGGCTGTCATTGACCCCTTGCTGAAGAGAAAAGAGCGGCCCACGGAAAGCGCCTGCTGTGGCGGTTAGATCAGGAGGAGCAGACGGATGCAGGGGGTGAGGGTTATCTGTTGTGGGGGAAAGTAGAAAGAAGCTCTTATCTCCAGAAATGATGAAAGCAGGGCTGAAAGTTCTAAAAGTGACTTGAGTGAAATGGATTAATGATGATATAATTAATTAGTTAATATTTGATAGCAAGAAAAAGGACACCATGACAAATGCTTAAACAGTGAAAAATGCAACGCAGTAAAGAATGGAGAGCTGACTGAGAGGAGATAATAGCACAATTAATCCACGGGCTGATAAAAATAGCAGAGATTGTGAGCTGAATTCTGACAATGAGCTTCTGGGAATGTGTGTAAAAACACGGGTAGGTCACAGAATAAACTCTGGAAAAAATATATACTGAAAACAAAAGTGTAGCCTGTGTGCATTGTGATGGAACTCACCCTGTCTGGGAGGCTTATAGTTGCCTGGGTGGAACGCAGCCGTGAGAGCAGATGAAGAATCGGTTATGTCTCCGTGGAGATGGCGACATCTGCGGCGATATGCCAGCACTCCCACACAGAGCGCCATGACCACACTAAGCGATAAAGCCACCACCAAGCCAGTGTAGACTGCTGCACCCATACCTGAAGCCATGGCTGAAAGGAGAGGAAACAGCCAGGCGATGCATCATCAGCTCAATGAGAAATCATCTTATCCACTGTATACTATAAAGTAAATAGAATAATTAGTTAAAAGTTAGTCCTAATAGTGCTGAGGATTATTCAAAAATTGGTGCAGAGAAATGCAGAAATCATCACTGTTTAAACCAGTACAGTGTGTTTTTTGTAGATGAAAGTAATAAGAGTGATAAACAGGAGTCATAAAGCATTTCAACAACCAAGTACACCATCACTGGGCATTTTACATATCATTAATGCTCTCTCTCAATCATCAACGGCAAAGTCTTTCTTTGATTGTAATCAGTTCAACACTTTTATATATAAATATTTTAATGTTATTCACTGTTAACCATTCGTTTACACTATGTATGATTCAGATAAGAGTCTTGTTGGAAAGTTGAAAAGTGCCCAAATCAAAAACCATCTGATGTTTTCCTCATAAATTGAAATACCAGTTTTATTTGTAATAAATATATATTGTAGTTGTAAATTTTTTTTTACACTTTTGTTTTTCCCTGTCATAAACGTTGGATGAGTTATTTCATTCTGTTTTTTCCACTTAAAACAGCACTGGCACCCATCTGTGAGTTAATCTAACCACCACAGTTGCTCTTATTTAACACTGAGATCTATCACAATACCACAGATTGAGATGGTATACGGCAAACAAGTGGCTGAATGGTTAGGGAAAAAAAATGTCCTCAGCATTAGAGTCCCTGCCAGTTAGACCCTCACTGCACATCTCCGGCCACTCACTGCCTACATTCACCGCCTGTCTTTGCTGTGCAATGCATGAGCAACCCCCCCCACCCCCAAAATAATTAAATTTTTCCCTCTGTGTAAAAATGCAGCTCCATTGTTCAACTAAAGCTGCTATGTGTCATTTTAGTGCTTAGTCTCCCACCAATGCTACCTTTAAAGTATTACAGCTCAGTAAGGAGACATTGTCTAGTAAACAAACAGAGGCAATTAAGGATTAAATAGACTGGAAGTTCTCATGATGTTAGATCAGCCAACTAAGCGAACTAGTAATGGCATGGATAGTGATGCAAAGGAAACACAATGTGAAAAATCCAAGTATAGTCAGTGTTATTCTGACTAACACCATTATTACTTCTATTACTGTTTCACCAGTGAGTGACAGCAATTCAATCACAGCAAGTTACTAACTGCTTTACACTGACATCACATTGTCCTAGACAATATGATGCTCCACACAGCAACACAGATGCTGGTCTGTGAGCATCTGCAGAGGCATCGACTTAATATTGGTTTTAGGTTTGTTTCAAACTTGAAATGCCTTTTTACAGAGAATGAGGAAGAGGGCTTTTGTTGCCCATCTGTTGCATTTAAAATGAGGATTTTAACTGGCTTCCAGTTGCAGCACGCATCAAATTCAAAGCTCTGCTTCTGGCCTACAAAACACTAACTCAAACAGCTTCTGTCTACTTTGACTCCTTGATCCAGAGCTACACTCCCAGTGAAAGACGCCTTGTGCTACCACCCTTACGTGGGGCTAAATCACTAGCCAGACTCTTCTCTGCTGTTGTTCCTCAGTGGTGGAACGAACTGCCAAACTCTGTCCGGTCTGCAGAGTCCTTGTCTACTTTTAAGAACAAGCTTAAGACTCAGCTGTTCAAGGTGCATTTCAGCACTTAGCTTAACTCTTCTACTGATGATGATATTGGGAAACAAATATATATACTATACAGTCATTTGGCAGATGCTTTTATCCAAAGCGACTTACATAAGATAGGCAGTCATTTTAACCATAGCCATTAACCTAACATGCATGTCTTTTTATACTAAAAAAAAGTCTCTAGCACTTCAGGACAACACCTGTGTCTGGCACTTATGTATGCTGTTCCATGTTGTTTGATTTCATGCTTGTGTTGTTTTATCTTCTGATGTACGTCGCTTCTGCTAAATGACTGTAGAATAGAATAGAATAGGATTTTAATGGTAGCTTGATGACTGGATATACCCAGTGTTCATCGAAAAGTCTCATTTTAGTTTCTACTAGCAGACGGGGGGGCACACTGGACAATTAAACCAATCATGAACAGAAGTAGGGTGGAGGTGGTTGGCCCTAACTTCACCTGCTCCCTGTTGAGCTCCCTCCTTCTGTCTCCTGAGCTGTAGAAAACATCCTACCTTTAATAGATACCTAAAAAAACCATCTGAAAGAAATGACTACCGACCAGTTGCAATAACATCTCACACAATGAAAGTCCATAACATACTTTTATTACCTCGCCACAAAAATTGGACACCTTTCAGGACCCAAGACATGACCAAACAACAAATACCCTCCCCTGTAAATCACTGTCTCAGTTAGTCCCTGCCCACCTCTCCACTTCCGTGGTTGGACTGTGCCAAAGGCTGCTATGATAGCGGGGGTATTCCGGGAGACCCCACTTCCCTCCCTTCCACAATGGTTATTGTTATTGTTGTATTATTTGTACTAATCTTTTTTACGCATCCCTATATGCAGTATGTATAGGGATATGTATAGTACACAGAGTAGGGATTTCTCTTTTTGTTTAATCCCTCATCTTCCCAAAATGTTTTTTTCCTCCCCAGACTAAGAAAAGGAGCGCTAGATACCGGCTGCACCTCAGTATAACTGATTCTGTATGTTATGTCCATCTTGTTCTGTGTAATCTTGGATTTGCTGCACTAGAATGTTCATTTCATTGATGCTGGCTTAATGATAATGAAAGTATATCTCATCATCATCATAATGGGCTTGGTGTTAAAGACACCATCATCTACCTGGTTTAACATTGCTCTTCACACTGTACACCTCGGACTTCCAATACAACCGAGTTCTGTCATCTGCAGAAATACTCCAATGACTCTGCATATGTGGGGTGTATCAGTGATGGACATAAAGCTCAGTACAGAGCACCGAAGGAGGAACAGGAGTAAACAAAACTGTGTTTACTTCCTGGGAATGCTGTAACTTTGAGTTTAGATGGACAACAGACACGACTGGAAATGCAATACAAACCTCATCTACGTAAAAAAGACGAAACACACTCTTAAAGAGGTGAAGATTACTCAATGTCTGACTGCACTAAGATGTTTGTTTTTTCTATAAATCTGTTATTGAAAGTGCAGTCAGCTTTGCAGCCATCTGTTGGGAGACAGAGACCTAAAGAAACTGAACAAATTGATTTAGATGTCTGACTCTGCTGGGGTAAACTCTACATCTTCAACACAAACAGCAGTGTGTTTAGTGTGAAGCTTGGTCAAGTCCAAAGCAAGACAGAAAGGTACTGGGAGATCCTTTCTGCAAGCAGCCACCACCCTCTGGAACAAGACAGTATGCTTTTCTAATCAGTATTTTATTTATTTAAAAAACAAGAAAAACAAAAAAGGAAGAAATAAACCCTAATAAAACAATGCAATTTCCCTCTGGGATTGATAAAGTTAATTCTAATTTCATGTCATCCTTTCTTGCTGTGGTTTTGACTGATCAGCAAGCTCTCTACCCCCTGCTTAGCCCCGAGTCCCCAATGGTAGCAGAGCTAGACCCAACCCGGACACGTGAGCCAGTCACACCACAGCAAAGAAGAGGCAAGCAGACGAGGAGAAAAGTTGGCGGGACACAAAAAGGAGAAAAAAAACACAAAGCCTAGCTGGATATTGTGAGGAAGAAAGAACAGGATGAGAAGCAATTTGGCAAAAAAAAGAGACCAAGGAGGAAGATACAGCTTTGATTTGTTGAGAGTTCAGAAGGATTATAAGTGTTTTGAGAAGGGGAGAGGAGGAAGGGATATCCAAAGACACTGCAGAACAGTAGGGAGAGTAACAAAATGTGTGGAGGAGAAGAAAGCCGGAGGCAGGCAGTCTGGCAGAAGGGAGCTCCCATGCTCACGTGGCGCGACTGAACTGAATCTGACAGCCGTCCGCACTTATTATGAGAAACGGAACAATAGCAAATTAGGTGCATTACTGTGGCTACTCTCCCCCTGAGTCTACATCACACTGAGCTTCAGGAATTATTATCACTTAGATATAAACTCAATCACAGGCCACAGAAAGTCAGTGAGAAATCAAATGTCCCCCCCCAAAAAGAAGATAAAAATACTAAGCTTCAGAACTAAGTGAGAGTGTGTAAGAGATGCATGACATAAACACTGAACCAGCTCTAAAACCTTAATTATGCTTTGTCAACTCTACGTTAGAGAAACCAGTCTGAACTGGTTAGACAGGAAGGGGAGAGCTGTTTCAACAGAGCTTAATCTGAGGTGACTCAAAATGATGGAGGTAAATGTGTAGCATGAACACACACACACACACACACACACATATACACTCGTAGGTAACTAAACAAACTGTATTAATTAATTAGTAAAAGAGCAAAATCATGAACAGTGGACTTACGATGGCTTGTATGTTCAATAGAGATCTTTTTATCTGTTTGAACAGGAGAAAAAACAAAAGAAGAAGAAAGGAAAACAAAAATATAAAAATGGATGGACTGGTTGCTATGCAAATAAAACATATGATCATTTAATCCAGGAAATAAACATAAAAGCAAAAACTCATCAATAATCAAAATAACCAAAATGAAATTACTGTAATGAAAACAGTAATGCTGAAGATAAAGAGTTAAAATAAAAAATGGTAAAATTAAGTTGAACATAGTTTATAATTTATGAAAGAAAAACAAACAGCCAATTAGAAACGACTGGACAAGTGCAGCTAAATTAAAGGATAATTTTGAATTAACAAGAGGAAGAAGTGTTTGTGTGCTACATGTTGAACACGTCATAGATTGAAACCATGACTTTGTATGCCCCGTAGGGTATGTTATCACCTTCTTCCTATAAAAACCAAACATCTGTCCCAACGGGAGCAGTCGTTTCCAAGATAACACCAATGTGAATCATCCCTAAGCAGTTTGAGGAAAATCAAAACCATCTTTCAGAATTGTGCCACTTAATGGATCTGAAATCAAATAACTGTTCTCCATAGTATCATCAAAAGACCAAACGGCTTTCCTGAGCTTGCAATTTGTCCAACATCAATTAGAATCTACAACGGAGCAGTGAATATGATGGTCCATGATGTCTCAGAGGACTTTACATTTATGACTGGGGTATTAAACAAAGCTATTGGAGTAAGGTTTTAATATTTGGTGTGTGGATATTATCGGGGCGGCATTTAATCACGAAAAAACTGGATCAGCATGCCCAAATATTCCTATATAAATCAATGATCTGTTGTTTACCAAGCAACACATTTAAATACAGTCTAAAAAAAGAGCTTTCCCCTCTTTCCTGCCAGGGCTACTTCAGTACTCGTTTTCTTGATGGCCTCCTGAGAATGCTTCTCTCCATATGGCCAAATCACAGTGTATTTGTCTTGTCTTGCAGCCCAATAGAAGTCTCTGTTGTGTGTGTGTGTGTCTGACAGATTTGAAGCAGTGTTGCTTTGAGTGTGTATATGATTACTCACACTGCACACGCATTCACGAGGCTTGCTTTGAGACTTGCGTGACTTTTTAAAGTGTGTTCTTCAACGCATCTCGCTGCCTTTGTGAATGTGCAACTTTAAGATTCTAATGCACTGTCAGCTGGATTCCTCCCAGCTCATCACAGGCTGCACATCGGGTGTCAGTGCGAGTCTGACTCACTCTCATATGCTCTTCCCCGTGCTAATTTTCAACTTGGCCGTGTCATGCTCACTTCCCACTCAATCCGCTCTCTTAGCCCGCTCTTTCTCTTTCATTCTTTGTCTCCTTGTTTCCGTCTGTGCTCTTCAGATGAGGATCAGTTTCCTTCTTTCTTTGTGAAGATAAATTTTCCCTCATGAATCATCTTTCTGTGACTTGGCTCTTAGCTTTCATCCCTCCACACATTCGCAAGTTAACTGCACTGTGATTGCTAAACACCTCAGGAATACAGCTCTACACAAAATAGCTTTGAAATGCAATTTGCTTTATAAAACTGTGCATTAGGAGCAAAGAAATCACTACAGGCAGGATTTTCTATGATCAGCTGAAGCAGCAAACTTGCTGTCACAGAATTTATCCCGATGGCTAATATTTGTCATTTTCTTTCAGATTTTAGACAATTGCGCTATTTCCCTTAGTAAACTGAGTTTAGCAAATCCGAATAAAGACAGTGAAGGTCAGAAAGAAGAAGATTTATCTCACATCAAGGTAAATATTTACCATCACCTGACATTTACGTAGCCACTAAGTCACTTCAAACAATGGAGACTTACTTCTTGCACACAGTCCTTCAGTGCAATTTTTACTCTCCATCATGCTGCCGCTGCAGTGCTTTCCTCCATTTATGGGTGGAGGGGCTTGACACTCACGGCTGCGCCAGTGGGTACATTCAGTGCCGCAGGCGGACCACTTTGCCCACTCTGTCCAGCCTCCGTCCACTGGAATGACAACAAAGAAGCGATTCCTCTTACAGCCCAATCTTTACACGGCTCCAGGTGGAGGGAGATTGTGCATGACATTATCATGGTGTGTGATGTAATTGCTAGAAGTGTCTTTGTTTTGCTGTTTGCGGCTTCAGACTCAGGTTATTCTGAATAGAGTGTGACAGTAAAACTCTGCACTGTATGGAACAAAAAGAAGCAATTTATTAAGACGTCTAAAGTTTGCATAAAGTTCAAACTCTGTATTTGCTAATGAAATATCCTGACTTTTATTATTTTTTTTACAAAATGTTTTAAAATTCTATTCTGACTTCTTTACCTGGACACAGTGTGGTGCAAGTCACTCTCTGCACAGGTGGGCCATCACAGAAAGCTCCTCCATTCAGAGGGGTGGGATTGGTGCAGCTCCGCGTTCGACGCTGCCAGCCACGCCCGCACCGAGCGTTGCACTCTGACCACTCAGTCCAAGAAGACCAGCCTCCACTCACTGAGACAAAAACACAGAGACAAGGACAGACCTTCAGTTGACTTGTATTATACTGCACTCATTTGCTTTCTTACAGCCTAGCACATCTTTAAGCAGATTAAAAAACAGCAACAATTTTATAAAACTTCTTGTTATTTAAGTCTGAAAATGTTAAACTTTCACATTTGCATGTCATGTTATCACTCAGTGTAGTGCATAGCCAAACTGAGGAAAAGCCCCAACAAAACTAACACTTTTTGTTCTGAGTATATGCTGAGATCTATTAATTTGAGGAGGTATAGTCTCATGTGTGGAACAAAGAAAGGAGGGAAAATATGGAGCGTATGTTACCATAAACAATTAGAGTCGCTGTGCTGCTACGCCTCTTGGCCACCACATTTCGAGCCACACATGTGTAGTTAGCCGTGTCAGACAGTCTGGCTTGTTTGATGATCAGGTCATGATCAATGGTGATCAGGAAATTGGAGTCCTGCGAAGGATCGATTACATCCTCATTCTTCAGCCAGTCCACCTACAAGAATGCAAGAGGAGACAGTTAAGAATAAATAAGAAAACAAAGAGAGGGATCTACTAAGGAACAAGAAATAATAATTTTATAATTAATCAACAGTTAGAACAAACAAAGTACTAATTAAAGGAATAATCAAGCCCTAAAACATACATCCCTTTGTGTTATTTAATTCAATTTTCCTTAATATCTTTGGGCTGATGTTTCTTCACATGAATCATGTGAAAATCAGCAGGTGTTTATGCATAAACATGAGTCAGCACGCCACGCACAGAGCTATTCAGTAAACAACATAAACCTGCAGAATATTAAACCATCACAACTCACTGCAACAATCAAACACGGAAATTTTATTATTCTTCACACACACATACCAAAAAACCCACATCCTCCTTAATACGGAATCATATCATAGCTAACTTCCACAAGCAACACAAGTGGCATTTATTGTCCAGAAATTCCCGTTTTATGGTCATATATGATACCATGACCTTATTATTTCATTGTTATCATCCTTTCATGCCAGAGCGTTTTGTCTCATATAATAATTGCCTTATTAAGCCACTAGAAAGCAGCACAGCTTGGCAAAGCAGACATTCTTGGCGAGTAACATTCATGAATCATGTTGTTTTCCATAACAATACATTATGTTGCTTTTTCTCAGAAAATAAGTTCATTTGACGCTGTTGTAAAGTTAGACTGGCTCAGTGTTGAAAAAAGTGCTTGTTTAGGTCTTTTTAGTTGTTTTGCTGAATTAACAGATAATATATTCAGTTCTTTATGTTTTCTAGTGAGCACCAGTGCCCCGGCTTTTACTTCTTTTATTCCTGTTATATGCCATTGCACACAGGAGAGTGAACATTTGGGTCTGATTACTTATCCTTTTGCTTTGTTGTGTAAAAAATCTTGCAGTAAGTGGCTGTACCCTATTATAAACACCTGCCCATTAAAATCAGCAACACAGCCATGGAAATAATGGAGGAAAAAAAAGGGATGAGAATGTGGATGAAGAGAGAGACACATACCTCAGCGGCAGGCATGCCCTCTGGGGGCCTACACTGCAGCAGCACCTCCTGCTCAAGTCGTACCTCCCTCCCCAGAGGCTCCTGCTCGAAGTTCTTCCTAAGATCTGCATGTGGGCAACATACATGTGTTTGGGAGTTAGTGAAGGCTGCCCAGTGACAGCAGAGCAGCAGTGGCCACAAGAAAAACACACACCTATACACAAATTCACACATTGGAAAAAAAGTAAATGAAAAAAGCTTCTGTTGGTCTCCTGCAATTTTACTCCAATCCCTCATAAGCATGCAACGTTTCAATCACCCTGCGCCTCACATTACAACGAGGGAGTAAGATGGAGTGCCACGGCAAATCTATTTGCATATTTACCTAAGCTGACACATAAGCCAAGAAAAGTCAGGAACATTTCCTGTCTTTCTTCCTGTCTTCCTTTCCCTCTCAGTCTCATTCACACAGCGTTGATACTAACATGCAATGCGAACATAGGCACGATTGCTTTTGGTGGTGCCGGCCGAGCTCCAGGCCACACACTGGCACCAGTAGTCCTCGAGTCCAAACAGCTCCTCCACCTGTGTCCTCGATACTGAGATGTCCACTTCCCGCACCACCAGACCTGTGCAGAGAAAGCAGGGGAGGAGGAATGACTGGGACATGATTTCACACTGCATATAAAAAAAATGCATTGGCCAGTTGCCGAAAGCAGTTAATGTGCACATTAAATCCTAAAGGACTTAATGGATTATGTAGTAGAAAATTATGTTGGCAATTAAATATGATGTTTATCTCTGCAAAATACAAGGTGACATTTCTAAATGTCTGTGAACTTGTGTTTAGCGGACTTCTCTGTGCACGTGTTTGTATTCACCTGTGATCTGGTCTAGGCTCTCTCTGGTGATGTGATCGTTCTGATTGACCCACTCTCCGTTACATTTGAAGTAGATCTGGGTGGCTGGTGATGCTCGGCACCGTAACTGAACGGGGCGGTTTTTTACGATGAATGCATTCTCTGGTTCCAGAAGAAATTCTGGGAGGGGCTCTGCCGGTGCTGATGGGAAAGAGTCAGGGAGAACCTCGGTCTCGCTGTAGTCACTCTCTGGAAAGACATAACAGACGTGATTAAGGTGTCTGTCCGGTAAAAGATTCATGCGACGGTCCCGTCAGTATAAGAGTGACTGCCTTATTGGGTCATTCTGGACATGGAGAAACAAGTAAAATTATTAAAAGTGTGAAAGTTACAGAACATCATATGTGTCTCAATCCAGTTTCAGAGCATTACGTGTATCTCAAGTCATTAAAGGTGTTGACAGTATGTCAATCATACCATTAGTGAAGAAGCACTGTGACATTTTTGCCTCCATGTACTGCCGCTAATCTGTTCAATAAAGGCCTCCTGATTTGGTATCTGTGGAAGAGTCTGCGTTTTGTAGCTTAAAGAAGGAGCTGCTGACCTTCCACATACAGGTCCTGTTGATCACACATTATCCCCTGACATTTTCAATGTGGCACATTCTGCCTGGCAGAGTCCCAAAGCTTCTCCTGGCAGCATGGAAGAGGATTTTTGACCTCTTCGGTAAGCCATTTTTCCTAATAGACATGAGAATTTCCTAGACTGTCAATGCTGCATATATATATAT
>JBAMHV010000017.1:9443294-9473744 GCA_037177535.1 Pseudomugil gertrudae | reverse complement strand
TTGAACTGATAAATCCAGAGCTGTTTTCACAGTTTAAGGCCAGTTTCCCCCAAAAACAACTGGATGTCGCATGTGAATGTTTCACAATGGTCTACAAAGAGAAACTAAAGGGTGAACTGATCTTATAGGGTGACCTAAATCTTGTATATTGTAATGGGACTCTTATGTTAAAATGTAGTCCGTTTGGCTCAAAATATATGTTAGCCCTCCCACTTAGTGTGAGCACAAGCCGTCACTGTTCTTTTCTGTAGAAAACCTTTTCTAGAAGGTTGCACAATGCATCTCATTACCAGTAAGTTACATATTTTTATCTGTTCCTTAAGTAAAGTATGATCTCTGATCCGCCTCTGTCACATTTCTTTTGTAGGTGAAACAATTAGCACCTAGTGCTGCTGTGTAAATGAAAAATAAGGTTTTCTGTCAAATTAAAATGTATCCATTCCTCTTAAAAAGACAAAAAGCTTAGGCTCTCTGAGGTTATTTTTCACTCATGCTTGATGTTATCCTTCACTGACCGTGCTAGGACAGAAAAAGGTAGGTGTCAGAGGGCTGGAGAGCCGACTGGCAGAGGGGAGAAGACCGAGCAGGTGATGAAGATGAACAGTGACAGAAATGCTTCGCTTGTCCATCCAGCATGTCCGGGTGGCAACAGAAAAGAGCCAGAGGACATGATAACTCATACACACACGTGCGTACACAACAAATGCAGAAACTTGCAAGACCTCATTTACAAATCGGCTGTAAAGACAGTTGGCCCACAAGCTTTGCTGCAAGGTGTCCATAAAAGTCTCCAATTGTGCCTTTTCTCAAAAACAACTCATCTCCATGCCCCCCCTCAAGCTTTTAGTGTCATAATAGCACTTAATCAGCTGAGTTGGAGGGTGTGTCACGAGGAAAAGAAACACACACATGTAAACATGTTATCACACCTTTTGGTTTCAGAAAAGTAGTCACAATGAGTGGTAGTGGATGGTGTTTTTCTCTGATAACTAGGTAAATGCTACAGGATTTTGAAGTATGTCACCATCTGAAGTATGGCGACAGTGTGTGTGTGTGTGTGTGTAACTATGAATTATATTTATCTACAGCACATGCAAGGGAAGGCCTACTCTGAGTGCAGTTCAGTTTGTTTTTGAACATGTGGGTGAGTGTGACTGTGAGTGTGGGAGCACTAAGAGGATTTGGGCTTGTGCTGTAGCTGTGAGCCTACTGCTGTATAGACAGACAGAAGGGGACAACCGAGTTGAGGCTGAATGTCTGTTCTGTCACAGCTAGGGGGCGCTACCCCCCATCGAGCTCATTAATCATTGCCTATCAAAAAGTGGCCCTGTGTTGTTTGTGTTTGCCCTGACGACCACCTACTGCATGGGAACACAGGCGTACACAAGAGGTACTATCAATCACTATGAGAAGTGGAGACAGAGAGGGCAAGAGAGGGGTGAGGGCAGAGGGGGAGGAAGAGGAGGAGAAATGGGTGAGACAATGATGTTTTCCTATTATCCTCACCAAATTACAGACCAATGTCACAACTATTATACTTGGAGGTCAAACTCATAAGTTACAACGAGACTCTTCCTCTTCCTGCTTGTGTGTAAGTGTAGACAATGCTGTATGTGTTGAGTGTAAGGCGCCAGTGCTAGTCTGCTTCACCGCTGTGTGGCTGCGTGATAAGAGTTGTGCAAATCTACCCAGAGTGGCTAGTTGCCATGGTTGGGTGTTCACATGGAGCCGGCTCCTCAAGAGGCATGCGGTCTACACATTCATTACCACACACATACACACACATTTAATATCTTGTGCTACCTCACTTCCCACATTTGGAAATCTTGCTGAAAATCGGACTGTAAGTGTAAGTGTGGTAAATAGGTAAGCAGTACAGTGGGATGAGTGTTTGGGAGTCAGGGCTGTTTAAATGGCCGTAATTACACAAGAAGATGAGCTGCATTCCATCCTGAGGGCAGGCTGATTACAGGCCTCTTTTCTTTGGGCCCCTGTAATTACCCACCCTATCCTGCCTACCCTCCCCAACCCTGTTTTTCACCCACCATCCCACTGTATTTGCATGAGCCCCCCCCTTCCAGTCCCCTGTCTTATGATCCATCTCCCTCCTGAATTGTGCAACACTTCCCCTCCCCTAACCAGGTAACTATTACCGGTACGTCCATTCTTATCTCTCCTTGAACTGATTACTTGTCACATACAACTTGACGCTCACAGGGCATCTTTTCTTTAAATAAAAGAAGAAGAAGTTAAAAATCATCACTTAAAACCAGAATTTCCACAGTGTGAAGGTAAAGGGACTACTATAAAATGCCAGTCAACATTCATGGACACTCCTGAAGATGAAACAGCTGCCCTGAAGTTAAATCTCTGCACATTTTCACCCCATTTTTGTCTCTCACGCATGCAAAGTAAGGATGGGATTGCGTACATGACCACACAAAACTTAACAAAACCTGTAAGTCCACACCAGTTGTGAGGACTTACAGGTGAGACTACAGACAATGAGACAGCCAAATTGCATGTTCCTCACTCAAACTTCCACTGTTGTTGCAACATGCAGTGCCGGGTTCCATTCATCATGGAGTAGCCTGTATTATCAGCACAGAACTTGTTTACAATTTGCACAGGTTCCCTGCATAAAAATGAAGATTCAGTTCAGGTGAGAGGTCTTTGGGCGGTGTCAAAATCTAATGTGTTCAGTCACAAAGCATGAACTTTCTTTGTGAGAGGAGCTGGCCAAATGCGTCACAACATATGTGTTTTTTTATTATACGATATGACAAGACAGCTCCCAGGAGACAGGAAGATGGCTGGAATCAAACTTCCTGTACAAATCACATCAGACACCCTGAGCAGGTGATAATGAAGGGAGTAGAGAGTGTAAGGGGGGGTTATAGAGCTGGAGGGAAGAAAAGGGAACTAAAACATCACAGGGAGAAGACGAATGGATTAAAAATGAAAAGTCTCGATCTCTTCAAGCATTATGAAGAGCAGAAGGAAGGGAGACGGAAATAGAGCTTGTCAGGGAATGAACTTCAAGGAAAGGGACAAGAAAATGGGAGAGATGGAGAGTATGAGCATGTATCCCAGCTAAAGTAAGGCAATGATGGATGGACATGGGAGGAGGAGTGAGAGGTAGGAGATTAATAGTGAGGCAGATAGTTTGGCTGTAAGTGGTTAGAAATGCATAAGGGGTCGAAATAGAAGAAGAAAAGAGGACAGGAGAGATGGTTGGAAAGGTAGAAAGAGTTAAAGAGAGACATGGAAACATTCCCTGGGTATAGACCGAACACAAGTCTTGAATGGTGTGCAAGTATGAGGGTGTGTGGATGAGATGTGGGCTTTGGCTATGGTTGCCACGATTGCCTGCACTATTAGCGATGCCTTCTGCTGTAATGTGTTGTGACAAGGGCTGATTCTTGTGACTAACTGCTTTGGCAGGAGAGCTACTCTGTCATGCTAATGAACATATGAGTAGATGAGCCGGATTGACAGCAGACCGACAGGCCGTATGCATGACCTCTAACACACACACTGGCAATCAGAGGGTTAGCCAGTCTGTGCTGACAGATCTCGTTGTCGTAAATGTGAGCTGGACGCTGCATACAGTGATGCAGATGTCTTCATTCCAACTTCCAGCAGAGGTGACAACACATGAGCAAGCTGAAAACAAAGCATGATGAAAACCCACACATAAACAGCAGGACTGGCGTCACTCTGTTCCTTCATTGCGTCCCCTTGCATCAGAGAAATCCCAAGTCGGCAACTAGGAACATCTTACAGGATGGCGGAATATGTCTGTGTGAGCATGTTAGAGGAAGATGCAGTTTGTGAGCTGCATAAAATGACTAATAAAGCAATAAAGGTTATTAATAAAGGTTTGGATTACATCAATAAAACAAGTTTGACTTTAAGAAAAAATGACAGAGGTAGAAACAGACTGATAATGAGGCCAGAGTGAAAGGTGGGCAAGGAACAGTAAAGATTAGGGCACTAATGGGCAGAAAATCCACGTTGGAGGAGATAGATGACGAGAAGTGATGTGGCGATACCAGGGGAGGACAAATGGTGAGAGTAATTCTCCTTACACCGCAGAATGCAGGCAAAAAGTATTCCTGTGCAGAGGCTAATGGTTGTTTTATCCTTCTGATCTATTTCCTTCATTCCCTTTATACATTGGTTCATCATTTGCTGAAAATAAATGTCCCTCCCTGTGCTCAGCCCAGACACAGTCACTAGAACCAAGCCAATGGAAAAAAGGAACAAGAAGAGATTTTCACCAAGACCTCTCGCTTCAGTGAGCAATACGTGGCACTTTTATGCATCTTTGGTATCCTATTTTGATGTGAAGGTATTATTTTCAGTATCATTTTTTTAAATAAACGGCCCTTTTTGTGTTTTTTTTTCAGAAGTTATTGTGGTTTGTTTAGTTCTTCCAATTCCACAGCAAGCAGGAAAGCAAGGAAGTAAAAAATTGTAACCAAAGTCAAAGTCAGAGGGAATGCTGCGTGCCAACAGGAAAGGAAAGAAAACATTGTTTCACTGCCAGGTAATCTCAGCAACAAAACATCACAATTGTAAAAGAAGAAATGGCTTATGGACTAACTTTTGGCAAAACTATCTTTTCCACATCTGGCACGCTTATCTTCTCAAAATAATTTTAAAAAAAGGCAACTGGATCTTGCAAAACAGCAATATCGCTATAACGTGCACATCTCGGAAGCATTTTACAAATGTAAATCTAGTTATATTTCAGGTCAAAATACCGATATGTTCCCCTGTGTGATGACTCAGCAGCTGGGAATCAATCATTCATGAGGCTTTGATTATCATTTGATGTCAACAGTTTTTCGCCGTTCTTCAAAACAGCTGCAAGGACACAGTGGAGAGTGAGCTGGATTACAAAGAGTCCTTCCCAGAGCCTCTAGCCAACGACCTCTATGACTAGAATGGCAGAAATGGTGTTGATGGGGAACAGTGAACAGGGATGAAGAGACCATGACAAAATTCCCATTGGATGGACAAATAGAATGAGAGACAGAAACCTTGCTTGTGGATGTGTGTATAAACTAAATGAGGGAGAGATGGAGGAAGGAGAGGCAGACGGCCACCCGCCAGACGGCCAGGGTCAGCGCTGACTGATGGTGACTGTGTGGTGAGAGCATGTGACACTCTGACAATAATGATGAGAGACGCTCTCCCGATCTCTTTGGCTTCTCCTTCCCCTGTCTGTCTCTCCTCCCACTGCTGCCCCCTGCAGCAGCATGTTTCTTTGATCAGCACCCTGACTGCATGTCCCTCTCTCTTGGTCTGGGTTAAATTGGATTGGCAAGCGGAGTCTTCCGATCATGCAAACCCAATATATGCTCATTTTGAATTAGATGCTGGCAACACATTTTGAAGAAGTTGTAAGAAGGGGTCAGCAAGCACTGTTGTCTATGTTTTTAGATATGCAAGCAGAAGTTGCATGTATGAAAAGGTTAAAGAAAACTTTTTGTAAAGGCATTTTAATGTTTCATTGGAGTATATACATATATATATATATATATATATATATATATATATATATACACACACACTTACTAGAAATCAGTTCAGAAGTAATGAACAAATTGTTATGGGAACAACCAGCTGATGCTTCTTAATCTTACAGACATGAAAGTATGATCCTAACTATGCAGAATAGTTTGTTGGGATTTGTTATTTCTATTTTTGTTCACGTGTTTTCCCTCCATGTGATTCAGGGATCCTACTGGCCATGGTGGTGGCGTGGCTGCTGGTTGGCAACTCGACTCTGCTGTGGATAATGGAGGATGCTGCTCACCTGCCACTGTTGGGCACAGTCAGTCTACATAAAGGACTGGTCTGCTAGCCACTCTTTGCCAGATCGTGCTTCAGTATTTTTTTGATTAACAGAAATAAATTGTCATTTCATTTTAGCCTGCTGTCTGCTTTTTTCTGGCTCCTGCCTGTCAACCTGTCAACAGTAGTTCATCTGCTAGCCTGATGTGATAAACACAAACAAAATAAAAAGAAAATCCAGCTGATTATAAAAACACAGCTTCTGCATCAATACTGGATTATGTTGTTCAAAAACCTGGCTTATTTGTAGAGAGGTAATTATAATTTTTCAGGTGTGCAGGTTACTTAAGTCATGTGCACTACTGCAGCCCTGTATCACAGATGCTTGCTTTTCACAGTGTGCTGATAATAAGTCCGATTGTGCCTCTCCTCTCCTCCTCCTACGGAAAAAAAGAGATTCATGTTTTCCAAAAGTGAATATTTTACATTTTTGATTCATCAAACCACAGGGCAGTTTTCCACTTCATCTCTGGCATCCTTTTCCTTCCCATTTGTGGAAGTGGCACTATGTAAACTTAGCTCAACATGATCTGAGTTTTAGTTTGGTTTCCAGTCTTTTCTCATTTTCTTATGTTCCTTGTAGCTTTCATTTCTTGCTCCTGTGATACAGATGGGCTTTAGTTGTCTCACCTGCTCCCCGTTTGCAATTAGCTTTCTCTTCTTTCTCTCTTGTCATTGCCAGATCAGTGTTGTTTTGTTTGTTCAACTGTAAGTCACTTTGTCCCAGTTTTAGTTGATTATTTTGGATTTGCTGCAGTGGCTCATTTTACTATTGAGCTCCATCATCTGCCCGACTCCAGCTATTTGTCCTGCTTTTAATCCTGTCCTGGTCCTTTCTTTTAATCCCTGATTGCCTGATGGCAACATGCTCCTTTTACACTCAATCATGGTATTGATTTAAAATTATTTAACATAATTAACTGTGAGATGTACTTTAAGTTTTGTGTAATTTATTTCTGTCAAAATCTGAATGTGTAGTTGGTTATAAATTCTGAAACACAGCTTCAGTTAAATATATTTTAAAGATCTT
Organism: Pseudomugil gertrudae; assembly: GCA_037177535.1. Lineage (NCBI taxonomy): Eukaryota > Metazoa > Chordata > Actinopteri > Atheriniformes > Pseudomugilidae > Pseudomugil > Pseudomugil gertrudae. Next base: position 9,466,849 of record JBAMHV010000017.1, on the reverse strand, counting down.
TAGAACATCTTCTAGATTCTATAGAACAGGGGTCTCCAACTCCGGTTCACAACAGCTACCAGCATGCGTGTTTTAGTGCTTCCCTTGTTAAAATGAAAAGCTTGACAACTTGTCATTTTCTGCTTATTAATGAGTCATTGATTTGGGTCAGGTTTGTTGCAGCGGTTGAAATAAAACCTGCAGGATGGTAGCTCTCAAGGACTGTAGTTGGAGACCTTTGCTGTGGAACTTTTAAAAACTACAAGTATATGAGTGCAAAGCAGGGATCCTCCAAGGCCGTCAAGAGCTTGTTGAACTTTGGCTGTATACAATAACCTATCTGAATTGCACCAGAGATGGAAACAGCAGAATTTCATTACTGTATTTCGCTTTCGATCAGAATCGATTTTCATACCTAAATCAGTGATAACAAGCTTTTTAGAGGGAGCAAGCAAAGAAATATCAACATCGGATGTCCTGCTAGTACTGCCGTGTCTAGAGGCCGATAACTTAAGCCTTCAAATCCATCTCCGATTCCAAATCTCTGAGAGGCAACCAAAAAGAGGTGGAACAAAACACGCCTAAGGGTAAATTAAACCTGATAATCATCCGCATACGAACAAAAACAGATGTTGCACATCTTGAAAATTGTACCAAGAGGCAGAAGGTTTAAAAAAAAAAGAAGAGTCCCAGAACAGAGCCTTGTGGCAAACCACAAGGAAGGTTGAACCTGAACTATTTTCTCCAACCTTACACAGAAACTCCTCTCTGAGAGGTATGACCTAAACCACTGGAGAGCAGAGCCTGTGATGCCCATTCAATGTTGTAGCCTCAAGATGAAGATCTGGTGGCCCACAGTGTCAAATGCATAATAACAATAATAATAATAATAACACATATAATGAAACAATGAGAAACAAGAAATAGAACTGAAAAATAAAGATTATCTACCCTCTCAGTCTCTGCTTTTGTAGTTTGCTACTGATGACTCATAAAGTTCTCATCTCACCATGAAGTCAGAAGGTAAATAGATGCAGTCTAACCGAATGGGCCTAAGCTCTGCACATGTTGCTAATTGCACAATGATTTGAGTGAGGTGTATTACAGCAGTAAGACCTCTGCTACCTGTAGGATATTAGATCTTGAAGACCAGGATTAAGGATGCCTGTAGAACAGAAGTGTAGGCTTTGGTACCAGTGAGAAAGTTGAGTCCATTGCTTGGTCAAAAAGCTTTAGCTTCTCATTGATAAAATGAAGTTATATGAGAGAGACGAAAAATCTGATTTGAAGCATATCTGAGCATCTTTCTGGTCTGATTGTGTTTTGACATAAGAGTACTGAAAATGGACTGCTTTGGAAAATTATGAATGAATTAACAGCATCGAATTAATTGACACAATCAAAAGTATGATAAAAGATATTGTGGAGGGCCTTGTCCCTCTTTCCTTGGGTCTCTGCCAGACATGAGCGAGGGCACATGGCTTTGGTTCCTGAGGACAGCAGGGCATTAACTCTGTCCCAGATCCTAATGGTCATGGCACACTGAACCTGTCACAAATCAAAAGCTGGCCAAAGTCTCGATTCCTCCACTGCAAAGGATTCCCATTAGCACTGTTTTGTTTACACTGTGCATTTTTCTACCCTGTGCACTTGTGTATATTCTCAATGTGGTCCTTGGAGTATGTGTGTGTGTGGCCTGGCTTTTTCACTCAGTGTTCTCTTTTCCCCTCTCACTCTCATACTCTCTTCCCCTTCACCCAGCTGAAGCCAAGACAGCACTGCTGGTTAAGAGCTTTGTGTATCCCATTAGGATGATGAAGAGGCCTTTCATCAGTACACTCCCTCCGGCCAGGCGTTGACAGGAGCTTTACCTCGACAAGCCTCTCAAACACACGGCTCAACATGAGACAGCACCCAGCAAAGAGGTCTGCAGGCGGTACGCAAACTCACTGACAAACAATCACTGCTTCTCACACACAAACGTACACATATACAGACTCTGGGTACAGAAAAAGGTTACTACTGGAACATTTTGTTGCCAACTATTCACTTTCAGTATACTCATTTCTAGCCAATGTAACTTACATATGAGAAGGGAGATAAGATGGAGGAAAAGTCTTGACTAATTCTGACTCTTAGACGCAGATCTATTTTTAATCACGGTCACAAGAGGAGTAATAGTAGAACGTCCGTGCAGGGTTTAGTCCAGATGGGAAAAGTAATTATTTAGTAGTGAAGGAGCATGAGCGAGAAGACAGAACGTAAGGATGGAGGAACAAAAAAAGACATGGGAACAGAAACATTGACAGAGATTGATGGAGAAGAAAAGGAGACGGAGTAGCCACAGGAGCCAAGATGACCTGGATTCTTTGGAGCTGGAGCAATATTGATTGCTTAGAGATGAAAAGCCAAAGAAAGAACATAGTAAAAACAAGAGAGGAAAAGTAAACGCCCGGAATCGGTAGAAAAATCTAATGATGTAGAAGCAAAACAAGTCAGTTGTTTAAAGAACTGCTTTGATGAACATAAACATGCATGTCATTTTGGGAATGATACTGTTTGCATGTAGACAGAGAAACATACGGCACACGGGACACAACGTGATCTCGTGAGATTTGCTCAAGCAAGCTATAGAAGCAAATATGTGTATGTAACCACAGGAACACACTCCTTTAAATATACAGCCCAGAGTCCCATCTTCTCTTTAGTAGTCTGGATTATTCTCCTCCACATAGATTAACTCTGTATAATCGCTTTTGAAAATTAGGAGCTTAAAACTCTGATGCCGGCCAAAGAGACAACAAAGACACAACATAAAACCAAATACAGGTACCAGATGAACTCCTGGTAGAAAGTGTCCTTCCAAGAGTTGTACATTCGATTTATATCATTTTATAACAAGGACTTAGGAAAAAAATTGTTTGACTACATTTTACTACATCAGTAATGCACCTGATGAGTGCAGATCCATTGCTCACTTTTCTTATCTTCATATCAGTGCTAGCATTGAGAATTTTGGTACTTAAGCGATAAACAGCATGATGCTGTAGCTTGAAATGATGTTAATGATATTATTTTGTTTAAAAACCAAAGAGAGGGTCTTCCCCAGGATAACAGCATAGTTGATCCATTGTTAAAGCAGTCATTTAATCCACTGATGGTCATGTAAACAAGTAGCCTACACCTGGAAGCATACACCTAACTGAAAAAAACAAGATATAGACTTGTCCAACATTAATCCTTCTCAATCATGTCTAATAAACTACTCGGTAGCCAGGGAGCTTAACTGGCTGAGTGCCCAACCCAACAAACTGGAAAAAAAATTTGACATGTCCCATTAGTGCAGGCTATTCAACTCTTTCCTCTTTCCTGTCACTCACCAATTTAAAAAAAGGGCCATAAAAGCTAAGAAAATCTTTAAAAGTGAATTAAAATAAATCAATAGAATCATGTGAGAGTGGGTTGCTCTGCAGGCACACCACTGTTTGTGTTTCATCTGGTTTTTCTTAGTTTGCATCTCATTCATACCCTTTGGGCAAAGTCAGTGAAGACATGTGCCAATCACCGCACAAAGGTGTGAGGCCTATAAATCGTTATTAGTTCAAACTATTGCCTTGTCCTTTGTGTATGTTTTGCACAACACATAAGGTCAAGCATGTGTGGCGCAAAACAAACGGTTTAACACAGTCCTGTGCAGCGTCTTCCCATCTGAAGCGTCTGAAGGTAAAAACATAGTTGCTTAAACTACAACCAGTGTCTGTCTTGCAAAACTAACCTGATGACACATGCACAATGATGAAATTGTGAAGGAGATTATAAGAAATTGACATAAAAGTATTTTAATTATCATAGAGGGAAATTTCAATGTTATGGTGTATTTTTTCTAAAACAATAATTAATTAGAAGATGAAGATGATTGCTGCTTGTTCCGGAGAGTAATGACTGCTGCCAGGAATGATCAGGTACGGTAGCTTTCTGTCTTACATTAGTTATGAATAATTCTGTCACTGTGCATGCTTTGTTGTTTCTTCACTGTGCTTTGCAGAGGATGTGAAGTATATTCTATAATTTTCTGCAGGATTCTTTTCTGAGACAATCGGCTCTTTCATAAAAAAAAAGATATTATGGCAACTGGTCTGCAGTCATTTAATTTAGATGGTTGGGATTTCTAGATAACGGAACAAGAGACACCAACTCTTTCAACACCAGCCTGAATCAGAAAAGGGCTGTCGAATACAACAGTTGTTCTGAGCAGGTTTTCATAACCCTGTGGCTGATACCATCCGGACCTGCTGCCCTGGTAAATTTCAACAGTTGCTTCTTTACATGACTACAGGAGACAGAGAGGCTCGAGGTGGAGGCAGAGGAGGTTTCAGTGTGTCCTAAAATTGAGGGATTGAGGCTGTGTTAAGGTCCATGACTGAGACAGAGAGAGGGTGTGACAGAAAAGCTGTTGGCTTGTGGGGAGTGTGTGGTCTGTTGGGGTGAAGGCAGGGGGTGAACTGAACCTATTGAAGAACATGTTCAGCTCATTAGTTCTGTCCACATATATGTCAGTTTGATCCCCTTTTACCTTGAAGCTGGTGATCTTTTCACCCCACACATCCCTCACATTGTTCTGCTGGAACTGCTTTTTTTCTAGTTCTTGCTGTAGTCCTCTTAATCTTGGTTTTGATTTGTTTTTGTTTTGTCTTTAATAATTCCCCATCTCCCCCCTGCATGCTTCCTGCAGGCTGACATACTCTCGTGGGCATGCATCTTGCTGTTCTTGTTAGAATGATGCTGTCCACACAGAAGTTGACATAATTTGTCACACACTCAGTCATCTTGATGTCATCTCCATGTAGTTCACAGAGGACAGTTCAGTCTGTGGCCTCAAAGCACCCTCTCTTCAGCTTCATTAAACTGGGTTTTAATACTCCGTGTGATGACTGGTTACTGTTTAATGATGGGTTTGTAGGTGGAGGTGAGAAGAACTATATTACAAAGACATTTTCTGAGGGAGCAGGGTGGAGGAGCTGTATGCATATTTTAAAATTTGTATAAAATAAGTCTAACGTCTTATTTATTTCCAGTGAAGCAGCTGACAAATTGTTGAAATGTTGGTTATGTTACAGAACGAGTGATATTATTGAAGTCTCCAGAGATGGAAATTAAATGTTTTTAGCCTGTTTGTAGCCTAGCAACGATGGAGCTGATGACGTGACAAGCTGTGTCTGCAGCAGCATGAAAAAGTTGACTTGATGGTCAACGTTTAAAAAAAAAAAAAAAAAGTTGAAACATTAAAACAGTATGGCTGGACCAGTTTGTTCCCACTGTGTCGCTCCTTCTAGAGAGGAAAGTGATTAATATTCTATGGACGTTCTCAGCTTTCATTACTGATCACATGACTTGCAGCGGCATACACAAGTGACAGATATATTAAGATATTAAGAGATAAAAGAAAGCTGTTATCAAGCTTCTGTTAAAAAAGCAACAATGTAGACAAGACATACTGTACATGAACAACTACAGGCCGGTCAGTTTTAACAAATACATTAAAGAAATCACAATATCACCTTTTCATGACACAGAAGTAAATCTAAAAAGATTAGTCAATACTTTCATCATCAGTTAGCTCAATCATTTTAGTTTAGTCTTTTCACATCTACATAAAAATCTATTTGACTGCAGCTCAATCAGCTCAGTCCTCACTGAGACCGAGGAAGTGAACCACATCGGTCCAGCTCCGAGGTCTTTACATCAGCTACTGTCTTTCAAAGGTTAGACGTTAAATTTCTGTTGCTGATCCATTAGGTTCTGAATGGTTTAGGACAAAACTACACCAGTGACCTCTTGACGCATCATGAACCCACCAGATCCTCTAAGTTATCTGAATCAGTTTTTTTTTCAGTTTTCAGAGCCAGAACCAGAAATGGAGATGTTGTATTGAACTTATCTGATCCACATATATGGAACAAGCTCTCAGAGAAAGCCTCCGCTGACTTTAATCCAGGTTAAAGACCAACACCTGTTCTCTGCAGCATTTCAATAGTTTTTATTTGAAAGAGCAAATCTGCATTGTTTCTCAGAAGCTTCACTTTTTAAAAACTTTATCAAGTTTGTAATAGTTTCTAATGTTCTTTACTTATCTCTTGTTTTAAAATTATGCTTTGTATCCATATATCACTGTATATCACCGTAAAGCACTTTGAATCACCCTGTTGTTGCATTCTGCCATACAAATAAACTTGCTTTGCCTAATGTACATTTAACTATTAAGAAGTATCAAGTGATTTAAACCATTTACCCCCCTGAGGCATATCTTCACAGCTTACTTCTTGAATATCCACAGAGCCACTGTGGCAAATCATAACAGAACAGCTTGACCCTCATACAGTTGACATCAATTGGGTCATTTGTGAAGCACAATGGCTCTCTGCAAGCATAAAGGTACTCATATTTTTCCCACAATTTACAACCTTTTCGCTATTACTGACTTCACATGTTCTTTTATCCAAACAACAAAGGATAACCTTTAGTGTGTTCATATGATGTGTGGAACAATCAAGGGCATCCAAGTAGAATACAGAAGCTATATATATATATAGATATATACTGTGTATATATATATATGTGTGTGTGTGTGTGTGTGTGTGTGTGTGTGTGTACAGAGATTTGAATGGTTACTTAATAATTTTTAAAAATGCAGAAGATGGATGTGAATGAAATAAAGCACTCTCCGCAGTTTCTCTGAAAACATCCAAGAGGCTAAATATAAGCCAGACACTGTGGGTTTATCAGCTGTACTGCACACTGAAGCGGGCTGATGAAATCCAATATTCATGTACTGCTGGAGTTTTTTCTGTTTTTGCATCAAAGCTCACACTGGTGCAAAACGGTAGGTTAGAGGTTCCAGCTCTCTGTAAACTCCATCTCTCTAAGCAACACTGGTCAACATAATGGTTTGGCATCACTAAGGCAACATGACACACTGATAAAATATGGACAGCAGCCAGAGCTGCAGGGTGTGTGACACAGCGTTAACTTTCTATAACTTATGGCTTTTCAACTCCCCATGGCATCTGTGATCCTGGTGTAATACAGAGAGAAAATTGCTTTGCTGCACATGTGCAGCTGTGTGCAAAAGTTCCCTGGGCAAAAATTATGTGAGTTAGATTAGTCAAGTCAGTAGAAAATAAAATGATATACAAAGCATGTAAAGTTAATTATTTTGTATTTCTTTCATATGATGTTGCTTTTAAAAATTCTTAAAAATAGCTTTTATAGTTGCCTTAAAAGATTGGAAATCATGTGTTGATAATACCTTGTATAGCCGCCTTTGATGAGCTTGTAAGCAATTTTTAGAACCAGGACTTATCTAAATCTTGTTAGGGGCATTTTTGCTAATTCTTCAAGGAAAAAAAATACTTCTGAAGATATTCCAGCAAAGGCATTCTCTATCAGGAAGGCTGATTGTAGAGGTTTTGAGACTGAAGGTAACACATTTAACTAGCACCTCTTTGGAGTGTTATAGATCATTATTCTGTTGTAGAAACATTCATTCTAAACTTTTCCTATAGAAAATGCTGTTACCTACTTGCTTTGGATCCATTCTCTTATTAAACCAATAAAAACTTCAGCTCCACCAGCAGCTGTAACAAAACCCGAAGAGATTTGCTCAAAAACGAGCTTCTGGAAACCTTTCTTTCTCTATTAAAGTTTAATCATTCATCCCACCTGCTTATCAGAGGCAGGTAAATCTTCGTTTAGTTAGCAAAACAAATGTTTTTACCATTCTGACAATGAGATTTAAAATAAAGAGACAGAAAATGTTTTGCACTTCATCAGTGTTGTGGTTGTTACACAAAAATTAACTTATTGCCCATTACTGCTTTAAATTGTAATGATACTACTTATTACTAAATTTGAAAGTAGCGCCCATACTTATTAGTTAACTTTCAGTTTTCTTTATTTACTGTGTAGATACAAAGCATATTGACATGTGCTGCACAGAATAATATGCCTCACAGTAAAATCCACAAACAACAGAATAAAGCAGGCGATGATGAAGTCATGCTGTGCTGATGCATACTAGAAGGTATGAACGTTTTTGTGGGGCTCAAGTCTCCCTTGGCTCATCAACACCTCACCAACTATGTGTTCTCATGTAAATTAGATTTATTAACGCTTCTGGAAGCACTCCCGTTCAGATCTAACTTCCAGCTCAGGTCTCTATTGTAGGTTTTTACTGTGTGCACTAAAGGAAATGATATTTGTAATGAAATATCATCTTGTATGCCATCGCAATTTTCACATCACTGATAATGGAATGATTTTGCACAGCAGCTGATCGATCAGGCCCTTCGGCTGATCTAAGAGACAGAAAAGCTACCTTCTACATCTGTAAAGTCAAATAAAAACATTAAAGTATACCAAAAAAAACTCCAATGAGCTATGAGCCATCTTGTTCTAGAGGTAGAATGAAGCAGTAACCTGGGAAAGTAAAAGTCAGACACCTGCAGCAGGTGAGGAAGAGCAGGAGAAGAGTCGTCATCTGCTCTGGTTAAGAGTTATAAATAGTTGTTTTAGTGTCACACAGTAAATATTGTATGTTGCCATGACGCTACACATATTTTTATTCCATCTTTCTACAAGCTGCTTAGTGCACGACTCACTTAAATTGATCTCTGTAGCAATGTGCCACACAGGCAGCGCATGCATGCACTATGGGAACAGAACAGGAATTTACACACACTGGCAAACACAGTTTGGTTAATGCAGGAAAGCATGTTTCTACAGTTTAGTAACAGATTTTTCTGTACCGATATTTCAAATAAAATGCTTTACTTTACTTTCGTTATTCAAACAAAGCAGTATTGTTACTGTTACTTTGTAAGACTTAACAGCAACACTGCTATTCATGACACACGTTGGTTATTTTTGTGCTGCTGTGGCTGTTCAACAGCAACACACCAACAATTCAAGATTCGTTGCATCTTCCTGAGGCTTCTTGTGAAGTAAAACCAAAGCTTTTTATTTATCTGACAATCTTAGAAGCAGTTATTTCAGGAAAGATCTCAACTTCCCTCTTACTGTACCTTTAGATGATGCTACATTAATGAAATGTTTAGATTTTTTGTTTAGTTTTTATATGTATTATACTGCTGATATGCTTTAACTGACATGTTTACTTGTAGAATCTCTTTTCTTGGGGGAAAATATCAATAAAAGGAAGCAGAATATTGAGAGAATGAACTGCTAGTGAGGAGTCAATGTGTGATGATAAATAGCAACACAGATTATTTTGCTATGAAAATGTCAAATTAGATAATTATTATATGATGAAAAGATTTTATAAAGAAGACAAAACTCTGCTTTTCTGGTGTCTTGCCCTCCTGCTCACTTCTCAAAACTGACCACTTCAGGTTACACAACTACTTAGAAGCACAAAACATCCCTTTAAAAAACAATAAGTTATTGCAAAAATAATGAATTACAAAAGGTAGATTTTATTTTCAGTGTGCTAAGCACATAACAGTTTTCTGCTAAGGAAAAATGACAGACTAATGTTGAAAATCTGACATTTCAGATTGTTAGATATGAGAAATCAATGGTCTGGAAATGACTAAAAAACTTGTTTCATGGTTTTGCTTTGCTTTCATTTTTAACTTAAGAAACCCAACAAAAATCAAACAGGTATTAAACTAAATCTATTTTCCTAAAATCTATAAATGTATATCCACAGTCACAGAATCAGGGGTTCCCAAACTTTAGCAAGATGCTGTAAATAGAAAAACAACATATTAAATTTAATTCCCCTGCACAGAAGCAACTGTTTTCTCCCAATGAAACATTAAAGGTTGCACAGCTAAATGACGCTAAAAGTACAAGCACATTAATATACATTTCACAGTCTCCAATCATTTTAATGGCTGTGGAGACACTGAAAGCAATCAGTGAAGCAAATAAGGAGGAAAGGAAGACACATGGAAGCAAAGTGGATGTGATGAAGTGAAGCTTGCTGTGTATTTAAAGAGCGTGAAGATGAAAAAAAGAAAGTTAGCAGAGCAGCAGAGGCAATTTTGGATAGCGTGCTATTCATCATGCCATCTTGTTCGAGACTCATCATGTTTTGAGGTGTTCCATATAACTAGGTGTGGAAATCAATAGCGTCCATTTACTGAGGTGCAGCTCATCTAATCGCCTGGTGCTCTGCTGCCCACAAAGCGAGCTGCCACGTACACCTGGACCTCTGGAGGAGAACAGAGTAATGAAATGTACACTGCAGCACAGTCTATCTTCAAGAACCAAACAGCTAGCACAAACATAGCTCCTGTGCCTCTACAATCACACTTCCGTTATCTCATCCCCCTTTTAAATGCACATCCTACCTTCCCCCCTCTTTTCTTTGCAGGCAGATACATCGGCTCTCGTATGTTTGGATAAGCCTGCATATCGTTTGGTACATTAAGAGCATGATGGTGTGATCAGAGACTAAAATATCAACAGCACTCTGTTTCTCTGTCACAGTCGTAGACTGCGTGCCTCAGGGTAACATTACAGTAAGCCTTCTTGTCCCAGTCTCCCAATGCATCTCTATAATTTATCTTAATTGGGAAAAACAACCATAAAAAGGTTCACTGGGGGATGTAAAATGCAGGACAGGTCATGTATTTCTGGCACTGAGAAACCTTGAGTGTTTGTGATAGGTGAACGATGGTATTTATTTAGCATTATAAAAAATATTAGGCTTCTTTGGAAGTCATACAAAAAGGCTTTTCTCACTTTGATAAGCCTGAAAACAAAAGTTGCATAACACATGAATCATCAGAAACAAGGGGAACTGACTTTAAGTAATAACAATTAATGTAATTATTTGGAAGATTTTGGTAGAGAAGATCCTCTCTGCCACAGATCAATGACTGAGAACATACACTCAGTTTAAGTGTGCTTTTTTTTTAACGGTGTAACAGTTATCTATTCAAGAGATCTGGAGTTAAGATTCCCAAGCTTAGAGACAGGTTTATAACAATCAGAAAAGTTTAAACACTGTCTGGAAAATGCAAGGCAAACAGGACATTTGAAACTAAAATAGTTGAGCATCTGTGTCTGTCGCAGCTCCATCACAGATGGTGATCAGTTTTAACAGCACAAATATAGTCTTGTTTGGTCACAAAGAGCCAATTCCGTTATTTCCTGTCTTTGTTTCTGAAAAGTAAACTTTCTGGAATCTGCTATTATTCTAAAAACATTCCCACATAAGTATATCCCTGCTTCTCTCAGGACACAGAGACGTGAGAGAGGGCATCACTGTGCACAGCACATGCTCCCTCATTTCTATTTGATGTTGCATGTTTCTTGTAAAATCCAAGACCGAGTTATCTGTGTTTGATTTTATTTTCTTTATCCATTTTCCAGCACCTGTATTATCTAGGACAATGGTCAGCAGTTTTAATCAATTTTCTGAAAGCAGGAGCACTAGGTCAGTCAGGAAATCCCAGCAGGACAGTAGGGAATGGACATAGCAATAATAATAACACAAAATCTAATCTGAATTATGCCCTAAAGAGATTTGGTCAAAAATAATCCCCCACAATAAACACAAGCGGGGAGGAGGAGAAGCCTCTTGTTATCAAATGCTGGGATGGGAGCTGTGTCTCCTGTGAGTGGATGTCTATTTCTCATGGTGGGGGATTTGTGTAAGGTTGTGTTTCATTTGAATGCTGATGGTGTTTATTTTGGGAAACCAAAGTACGTCTAAGGCTCGGAGTTGCTATTATTAAAGTATAATAAAATGCTGCTCAAACAAAGACTGATTCACTCAGTGTTATAGAGTGTGGTAGCAAAACATCGCCGCTCCTTGTGAAAAATACATGCAGAAAAAGGGGTCAAACTTCATATTAAATCGTAGAATTACAATACAGAGTAGGATGCAAGTTCATTTAAAAGCATCTCAGGAAATGACATTCAAAATTCAAGAGAAAAAAGTATTGCTTTTTTTCATTTTTAATTTTTTTTTACCTCCACTCAGTATTAGAAACCATGTTACATTATTACGTAAACAATTCAAAGATGAGCTTGTTGTTAATTTTCCCACTTCATGGAAGATCTCTGATTCAGGTCGCCCCTGTGCTGACTCTGTGCAGAGAGGGTTCAGGGATCAAGAATAGTAAGGCCTGAGGCACACCTCTAAGGTCACTCCTTTGCCTTTCTGCTGAGCAAGCTATTGTCCAGCAGCTGCATGGCTTCACCACTCCAGGTCTATTCAGCAGACCCAGTTAAGTGCAACAGAAGACTTCAGTCTATTATCCGACACCAGATCTGTTTGAGCTGCAGAGGAACGCTCACTTGATTTCTCGGTGTATTCAGAGAAACAGTTAAGTCTCCATAAATAGGGGAGGATTTACACAAGTCAAAAGATCTACTGAACACATTTGGGACAATTCAAGCTCCCTAGCAGACTGCATCTTAACCTCAGTGCACTTTGCTTTTTCACTACATGCATCACAAAAGTCATATCAGCTAGCTCTTTTTGCATTCCCCTTTATTTCCTGCACGTTGTAATAAGAAGCAATAAAGACAATATACTGCAGTGACCAGTTATATTGTACCAAAGCAGCTCCCAAAGTGAATGGCTAAGTGTCTGATCACGCACACAAAATGGCCATATCACACTCTGTAAAAACGCCATCTGGAGGCATCAGCACTTCTATGAACAGAATTAAGTCAGAGTGCAGTGACTTCCTCATTTACTGTGCCTCCAAAGAGTCCCATTATTAACTTCCCAGAATGCAAATGTGCTTTGGGCCAATTAGCGGTTGAGCCAGTACCAGCAAGTCCATAAAAATCCACCCTTCCATGATCATTCAACAACATGACTCATGGGTAGGACTGGAACACCAGCCTGTAAATGTGTCATCATTATGACTCCATACTTAAAAGGAATGGAGGAGCTGTGTATTTCATTCCCACGGTGCTGGAGCGCAGCCATGCCTGTTAGCGTCAGGTCTTCTAATGAAATAAATGGACTTGTGATAGTACTTCTCAGGCCTCTATAAGTGGCAGGTAAAGACAACAGCCCCATGGTGGATCAAAGGCAGTTAAAAGTCTCTTTTTAGATCTTCCCCTATCAAAAGGTATTTAAAGGGAGAAGGGGTGGCGTTTTTTTTTTTTTTTTTGTTTGTGGAGACAGACGCCCTCATCCAGGATGTCTCTGTGTAATTACACGCCACAGAAGACCTTCATTCCTCTCCTCTTCACAGAGTGAGATGAAAGACAAGAGAGGCAGAGGCATGTAATCGCTCCTCCAACTGAAAGGGGGGGAGAGGAGGTGAGGGACACAGAGAATGAAGGGACAAAAGGATGGTGAGTGCTAGTGGGGTTTTAATAAACCTCCTCTGTCTCTTGTTTACAGAGTCTCCAACTCTCTCACACACACATACAGAGTCTCCCTTTGACTGAGGCTTTCATTATTCTCAGAGCTGCCTCGGGACAGATGTGTAAATTGTCGTGCTAATGTTAGGCTCACTACTGAGAGCTTAAGATGGCAGGAGTTTTACACACTCCACACAACTGTATAACTGTCACTCACACTCATGGAAACATAAAGACGGATGCCATGAGCGATCGCCGTCTATACACACTGATGAGACCATGTGCACATATGTAGGTAATGCAAGCTCACGAAAACACACACTCTGGCACTGCAAGCTGTGTGGGTGAATGCTGCTATTCTCTCATGTTATGTCCTTCTACTGTTTTGTGGACTTTTATAAATCTAAAATAAAAAAAACATGAGACACCATCATCTTATCACAAATAACCTAATTTATAAGTAACAGTAAAGTAATTATGTGCTGCTGTTTGGTTGGAAAAGTGGGAATTTTCCATGATGGATAGAACACTGTGGAGGATGTGTGGTAATAAAACATCAGAACATCATAAGTCTTAATGATCTTTCTGCTTCTGAGGTTAGAAAAGGCTGTGTTGTTTAAATATCTGTCACCTTTGACCTGTCAAACAAGGTCAAAACAAGGTTTGTGTAAGGAAATCCATTAAAGTAATAAGTAAATAAATAAATAAAAACATACAGGTGCATTCAGCCATTTGTGTGTGTGCGTGTCTACCTTTACATCAGCTTTAACTCAGACAGTGTGAATAAAGACTATATTAAATGATACAGGCATTCATATTTGCTTCATGATTGGTTCTCACCAACTGCTGCTTATTATTCCTTTATCATGTGTTCTCTCTCCATCCTCTTGACTACCTGTGGCTAATTCAACATGAAAAACAAATTGTTGCTGTGCTGTGCAGCAGCAGTTCACTTAACATTTGCATTTTATCACGCAGCTGCCTACAAGCACAGACGTTCAGCTGCAGAGACTTGGTCATGTGTGGTCGGTGGCGTTTGTATGGCCGGGAATTACTCTGGAAAACAATGCTAACAACCTCGCCCGCACAGTGGTTGCTTTCATTTTAAAAGGCCATTTCTAATTGAAAAGCAACGAGTTTGGATGCAACTTTAAGTGATTTCATGTGACTTGTGAGAGAGTGATTACTGTCCCTTTGCCACATAACAAGCTGAGTGCGAAATCAGTTTACATTTCCACAGGCAAGAGAGTTAGATCTGCAATAAAAAAATTAATCAGTGTTCAAGAATGCTCTTGTTTATTTATTTGTTTTACCATTAGTCTTTAGTTTTCTGTATTTCTGTCTGGTGGTCACCATTTAGTTGGTTTTCCATTCCATGGTTTTCATTTGTTAAGAGGCATTAGCAGTATAAGTGTGTTTCCTAAGATGTTATGTTTCTTCCAAGAGAAACTGATCAAACAAAGTTATTACCTTTAACACCCAAACTCTCACATTTAGAAATCTATTTTTCCTTGTTTTACACCATAGTTCTTTGTAATGTTCAGTCAAAAGTTCAAACATAACCAAACAACTTGAGACTCACCACTTCAGACAAGGATAAAATCATAAATAATTAAAAAATACATTTGGCGTTTACAAAGAATCATTATTCACTATGCTTTTAGTGTTTCAGCATATTTTTCTTTTATTCTAATTTGGGGTTGTGCCTCTACCTCTCCATTTGTCTGATCTTCTGGAGGCTTCTCAGGGTCTCCAAACAATTCATCTGTCCGGGAATCTGCTAGTCTGCCTGTCTGTTGGTCTGGCTCTCCACAGGTATGTCCGTCTGTCGCTATGTGGTCCATGTTTTTTTCATTAAACCACAGAAGACTGGGGCAAAAGCTGGCTGCAGCGTGAAGGTTGAAGCTATAGAAATGGAGACACTGCTCTGTGTTTAATGATCCACTATAACTACACCTATTCATCTCCCCAGCAGAGAGGTGGAATGCTGTGAATATACAGCTGAAGATGCTGCATCATGCAAAAGCAGAACTCCTCAGCTGGCAAGTGACATGATTGTAAAAATCATGTTTCACCTGCTGCTTTTCATGTTTCTTGTACAAAAACAAAGAAATCTGCAGTAAGAATTATTTAAATACTATAAGCAGTTTAATAAGACTCACTTTTGGTTTAATGGCAACCACAGAAAGCAGTTGAGCAGAAACATCTTAACGTCATCAAAACAATAAATATCTATTAGGCTTATTAATATAAACAGAATTACATACATCACATCCTGTTGCTGAATCAGATGTGAAGTGAAGCTAACAGCAGCAGCAGAGTCAGAACACAGACGCCCAGAGTTAATGAACCCTCACCAGTCAGCATGGCTCTCCATCTGCTTTCATAATCCCCATAAACAGCAGGCCATGCAGCGCGCGCACACACACACACACACACACATTCAAACAGTATATCGTCATCTGCATATCCCGCATGAAGAATGAGGTCTGTATGTGTGCTCTGTGTATATTTGTGTGTGTAGGATTGAAAGTTGCAGTGCAGAAAGCCTCATATGTCCATCATAATGCTTATGTGCCTTTCTTCAGATCACCAGCTAATCTGGGCAGAGTGGCGGGAAGAGGTGAACGTGAGGTCGCCCGTTGAGCCCATCTGGTAAGCAGCAGGTAAGAGGCTTGACACACACACCCGCTGACACACTTGATGCGTGTGAGCTCAGACACTTAAATCTAACCTTAATTACGTGCAGGTACACCTGCCACATTATATGTGCTCTCTCGTCCTTTTACTTCACACATTCCTAACGCTCGAGCGGCCAGGTAGTGTTTTGCAGCGAGCGTCATATGATATTTGCATGGAGGAAGCAAGAAAAAAAGAAAAGAAAGAAACTAAACCGAGTTTCCTCAGGTGCAATCAGAAGGCTTACCGAATTAAGAGAGACAGGCTGTATGTGTGGCAGTGTGTTGATTGAGAGTGAGAGTGTAACCCCACTGTGACCACAGCAGAAAAGTAGTAATACCTGACTAATACAATTGGTTTCCTCAACAGTGTGGAGTGCACCCATCACATATACACATCTATGCCAAGCACACAAGACGAGCCAAGATGCACTTGTCAGCCCTTGATTAAGACCTCCATTCAAGCGAGAACAAAATCTTTACTATGTGCTTGGAGGCTTCCAGTCAGAGCCTCAAGAGGAGAAATAAGAATTAAGTCTTACAGCTGAAGACGGGTGGAGGAATTAAAGGGTATATGAGGCCAGATCTCAATCTCTAACTGTTCTCTTTGCTCTTTGCGATGGTTGCGGTCCAAAAGTGTACATACGCAAAAACAGGGATTACTGCAGCAACTGTGGCTCTTTTACATCTGCTCGTGCTTTAAGGATGAAGACAGATTCTGTTTAACAGACCTTTTCCTTAATCAAGAGCTTAAAATATCAAACTCAAGAAGCAGGAGGAGAGAAAAAGGGAAAATATAGGAAAAAGGGTACATTAAAGCAAGGAAAAAATAGAGTGGGGGGGCTAAGAGTCTGGATACGCACTCTGATTAAGTGGCTAATCACTGCCCAATTACGGACAGGGACAATGAGCTTAGGAGACAAACATGATGCTTTGGCTCCACAACAGGCACTACATTAAATCACAGAGCACCAGACCTCTGACATGCAGTCAATCGCACTAAATCCTCCTCCTCCTTTTACACATCCACAAATACATTAATTAACCACAATCGCTTTGATTTAAAGCCCGAAAGAGAAAAAAATAAAGTTGTTTGAAAGTTCTGTTGCCTAGCTGCGTGCTATATGAGCAGAAAGATGCAGGATCACTGCTGTTCCCTTTCACTGTCAGAGATATGCACACGTATGCCCGATACTTCCATCTCTTCAGGGAGGTCCATGTGTCATTCCCCTACTTTAGACACACCAGCTGCTCATTGTGTGCTCTGAAGAGTTAAGAACCCCTTCCCACCTCACACAAGCTCCAAGTGGCATCCACATCCACTACACAGGCATGACAAAGCCACCCTCCCTTTGGTCCCTTCCTTTACCCACCCATGACAATTCAGACACCTCCCACATTCATAAGTACCTTGAGGGCAGATGGGACCCTAATAAGCGTTACACTCAGAGAAATGGGATTTTTCACAGTGCCTTCTAAAGAGCAATTCCCAAACTCTCCCATCAAGCTGACTAGAAAAAAAGGTGGAATGAGTGAGATATGGATGACAAAGCTTGGTATCTGTGAGACTATAAAAGTGATTTATATGCCTGATGAGACCATCAAGAAACTAAAGAAACAAGAAAAGAGAAATGGGGACAAGTGACAGCAATTTATTAATCTGGATACGAAGGAATGCTGCGTTTTATGCCAAATTCATTAAGGAACTAGCACTAACTGCCACCGGCTTCTCTAATGCGCCACATTTCCTCCACTAACACAATTTGAGCTGAATTTTCCTTCTGTTAGCCAAGTTCGCGTGTCACACACAGATATAAACAGACACAAACACAGGCATTAACAGATTGGCTGTAGTCTGAGTGGATTGGCCCAAAAGACTTGTGATAAGAAGATGAGCGGAATCTATACGGTGTATAGAAAATCTCCCTTTTTAGACATGGACACACACAGAGAATTGGACCGAAGCACAAGTGATCAAAAGCTGACACAGTCTCTAAACTATAGACCTCACTGCAACCACTATTACTTTGTGTGTACATGTGTGTGGCTACCGAGGGGTAAAGGGGTTGCTCTGGATCTAGCTTGCCCCCCCACAGAGAATCCTGATCCTATTGGTCACGACGCTCAGTATGCTGCTGCGATCTTAAATGAAAATTCCTCCACTAACTCCTTCTCCTCTTCCAAGTGACCCAGCAGGTCCTCCAGTATAATACACACAGATGCTAACTCTTCATCAGGGAATGTGGCTCTGCTTTGCATAAGTGTGTGTGTGTGTGGGTGGTGGGGGTATATACTGAGTGGGTACTGTCTTTTTGACATTTGATGTCACTGAGCCTGTTGTGGCATACCATCATTAGGCAGAATCAGAGCATTTTCTTTTAGCTCAAACAAGCAGGTGTGATTTCCTTCCCATGAATGGTTATGCAACAGTAACATACCTCTTGAGCACACATTCATACAAGTAGAGCTCCTGTTGAAGTTCTGAATGAGGGTGTTCTCTTGCTGTCCCCCATTACCCCACACAAAGGGGCAGAAAAAGCTTTTCGGAGTCTCCTATTCATCTAAAGCACAATGGAACCCCACAGAGGTTTTCTTCCCATTTCCCTGTCTGCTCCACCCATCTGCCCCCACGGGGCAGGATGGAAGGGCAGGGGGTACCCTGTCCTACCGGCAGAGCAGAAACTCAGCTCCCATCTGCTAGTGAAACTATCCCTCCTCCACCCCTATTTTACCCATCCATTTACTCCCCAGGCTCATTTTAACCACTTATTGGCTTTTTCAGAACCCATGACCAGATCTCTGCACGCTATCTGGCAATATAACATCCAGATTTATGCGACAGAAAATCTGATATCAATAGTTTGGCCTTGACATAAGCAACTCAGTCAAAAGCATCTCAACTGATCAGCAACTTTAAAAGTTTCGATTACACTGAGGTTTTTTTGTATTTCATTACGGTTTTATAGAGTCACACAGGCACAAGAGACCATCTGGCGTGAGATAAACAAGACATTTTAAACCACAATGATTATATCATCCCCCCCTCAGGCTTCCACTAGTTAAAGTTACTATCTTTACAGATGAAAATAATGATCTGTCCTTAAGGCTATATACCAAGCCTGCCAATCTCTGCTCTAAGCTTTTCCTTTGCTCCTAATTCCTCTTTCCATTCTTCATAGTCAGCTCTCTCTTCCATTTACCTTGCTGTTTTGCTCTCTTCCAGAGCTCTTGCCGTTTGCAAAAGATTTATAGTCCCGTCTAACATGCACAGTATTGGCAAAGCATTAAACATGTCTGCTCTTAATACTGTGAGCTCTCTCCATCGATAAGAGCCTTAATAAAAACATCCCCCTGGTGGATTTGTGTGTCTCTTTTCACTTTCAATCCTCTATCTCCCTCCTCGACAATATCCTTCTTTCTTAACTACTCTTTCTTCTGTAGTGTTGCTTGTCGTAGTTGTGTTGCGCATTGCTTCTCCGACTACTTTTTGTGCTCCCCCTCTCGCCTTTTCTGTGTCTGGTCTGTGCCAGAGGTTTAATGATGCTTGAATGGCACTATTAAAGCGTTTTCTTCTTCAGATTTGTCCCATAAACGATATTTTAAAAGCCATATAATGATATCAGTCTATTACAATGTGTCACACGTAGATTCATTTGTCAACTTGGTCTTCTTTTCGTTATTTCCTCTTTGATTTCAGATACCTGTGCCCTTTTCTTGTTTGGTTCACAAGCATTATTTCAGCAAAAACTGGTATGGGTCCTCGAAATGCTTATCAGTACCTTAAAATCTCCTCAACCTCCCGCAGCCATCCATGTTAGCTGAACTAAAAAGAATTCAGCAGCTGTTCCCCTAATGCCTCTTTCTTTTTGCCATATCTGATGTCAGGATTTTGAGCATCGTAAGCACTTTTTAAATATTAACAAAGACCACTTTGCACCTATGAATAATACAGAAGAGAGGGCAGCGGCTAGCCAGCGATCCCATCCCCTGCCGCCTGATGGCCATAAAACTAATGCACTGCCTCGGGACAGAAAGTGGCCGGGTCTGGTCTACGAACAGGACTATCCAGTGGAACTAGTTGGGCTCATGGGGAGCTGTATCTGTGCTTAACTACCACAGTGCCCAACCACCTGTCCAAAGCATTGCACATGCAACAGCTTGGCTTTTTGTTATGACTACATGTTTCAGAGACACTAGAATCTAATCTGACATCTCAATCTGTTCAGTGTCTTTGAACTAAAATCTACTCAAGTGTTTGCAAGAGGTTAGCTTTGTTGTCGCATTTTTTCTTTCACGCATTTAAACCCCACAATCGCTATTTAAAAGTTGCAGAAATAAATCAATAAATCTGTTAAAACACTTTTACTGGAGTTCGTATAATAAAAGAGAATCGTATTGTGCTTAGATTTGTTGTATGAGTATTCACGCACTTGACAGGAATGAGAAGGCATGTTCTAGAGGAGGATGGCTTTTCTGAGGATAGGAGTGTCTGATATGCTCCCCAACTCTGAAAAACCAGACTGCACTTTCAGTACCTAAAACTCTATAACTCCTCTTCATCTGTCAGAACCACCATCACATACCTGGTTCAGTTTTTGTACTCACTCGTTGTAATGTATGCTGCTATAATAATATACTGTTAGTATTATATTCTCACTTTATTATTACCATCTTGAAAGTGCCTTTAACTGTATTTCGTTATTTTCTATTCTTTTCTACTTATTTACTTTATGTTATTGTGATTTTTGTGTGTTTTTTGGTTTTACGGAATTTCCCCTTGGGGAGGAATAAAGTCATCTAACCATCCATCCATCTCTTACACTCATTCTCCTCCTGTCTTAAGCTCTCAGTTTGAAAACCAGGTTGTCCCCCTCATTTCTACTAAGAAGCTACTCATCTCTTTGTCAGGAACTGTGCATGACTTCACTTTACTTACGTCTTTATTTCATTTATTTATTTGTTTGGTTATTAAATTAAAAAAAAGTCACAAGTATTGACACAAAAGCAGTAAGTCAGTGTAGTAACTCCAGACCAGTGTTCCTGGAAGAGCTGGTAATGAATGTATATGTCAACACAAAAAGAGGAGCACCAAAGCAGAAATGCGGGCTCAGCACATCTACGATACGGGCAGAAAGAGAAACAGAAGGTATTTTTGGGAAGATGCAGCTTTACAGGAAAGATTTACACACAATGGGAGAGAAGATAGATGCAATCTGTCTGTCCCATCATGCCTTCCCTAAATATATCTCTGCCACCCTCTCTCCCAGACTGAAACTTTTACTGGGGCACACTGTGCCATTGTCCCCTAGTGTCCCCCTCCTCCCAGTTCTGCTCCCTTGAAAGGACCTCATTGCAGTCCTCAAATGTTTTTTTATCAACATTTCTCATTTCTCATGCAAGGATTTCAGAATGGCCCACAATTTTAATAAACATAAGCTGCTTTTCTGCTCTGCCTGTTCTGGGTATATAACACACGAGTACCATTAGCGATATAGTCCTGGGTTGGTATTGGAACTCAAAGAAATAGCTGCATTCTTAGCAGACAGTCAGTGTATCCACAAAAGATTTATTCTGAGTACAAAAGGGTACTAGAGGGTCAGTTGTATCTGTTGGAGTGGTCTTAAAGCAAAGCAAAGATCGTACCCACACAATGCCCTCTCTGATTTGCACTCCTTTGCCAACTGTAAACCAAGCTTAATCCACAATCCACTAAATCCTTGTTTTTCTGACTGATCAGGCTAAGGGAGGGGAGGAAATGTCCATACTTGCCTAAATGCACACACAGAAGAATCAGAGAAAGATCACTAATACTAAAGTGTGACCTTGATGTCCTGTTCCATTAGTCCACCAGCACTGCTGGATGCGCCTAGTAAATACAGCAGCCTACATCACTGCAAATGCTGCTTTCCAGAACAATTTGCAGTTTGAAGTATTCAATTACCAAATCAGAGCACAAGTTGTCTATAATCAAATAATGATTAAAAGTGTAGAAATGGTTCAGTTTCAAGAACTTGATATTGACACACAGGCTTGGACATCCAGATTTAGATTCCATATCTTGTGTTGAGGGGGAAAAAAATCTTCCCGTGAGGTTTGTCAAGTGTTCTTTCTCTTTTCTTGTGGCTTTGCTTTTTCTTTTTTGGAAAGGCCAAGAAGGCATGGAGCAAAACCTTAATTACTCCCTGCGCACCAGGGGAGTTTGATTTTTCCGCTCCAAGTAGAATAGAAAACTCTGAGAACTCAGGTCTACTGTAAAACAGGGGTCTTTGCTGCTAAAAAGAAAGAGGAAAAAGACGCAATAACGAAAAAAATAAAAAAGTTGTGGTCAGCAAATGACCCCAGACCTCTGCCAACACACACACACACACACATATATATATAGATATAGATATCTAAAGCACACTCTGAGATGTAACTAATTTGAATAATGGAAACTTTATGAACAATGCACAAACATGAATTAGGCTATTTGACAGAAGCATTTCCATTATAATAACAAACTCAGCACAGTTGTATACTGCGTTTGTATTGCACTATGTGTACAGTATTCCACGGTGATTACAGTCCAAATTAATCTTTAATCTCAAAACTTACCAGTGCCAAACACATGTCTCCCGAGCAAGAGGAGAAGAACCAGAGGACCGAGATGTTGGCCACGCTGCACCCGGAGAGAGCGCATCTTTTCCGGCTACGCCGTTGCGAGACGTTACGGGCTGTCCACACCAAGGCGCTCCACAGTCTCACCACAGGGGGGTTAAAAAGAGCCGACTGACTGGAAAAGATATGTAAGCCGTAGTTCTGATAAATGGCTGATCTTGTCGGCTGATGCAAACAGTTATGTTCAAAACACATTCATCACCAAACAGCGGGGAAACGGGGAACACCGAAAGAGCATTATTTCCGTTGAAAAAGTTTTTAAGAGGTCTTTAGATAATTCAGCTTTGCAAAAAGAAAATCATTTTCCCACACAGTTCCAGGTTGGCCTGATTCCCAGCTGTTCTCTGTCTGACTGGGAGCCGCGAGCGCAGCGGTGCAAAGCGGGTCACCACAAACTTTGACGCATCGCTTTGCTTTATGGAGAAATCAAATCAAACGAGTGGATCCAGTTTCCAGCAAAGAAAACAAGTTTCTTCGCGGCCATAATCAATGAGAAGCGCGCCACGGATTAATGCTGTCATGTAGCCGCGAGAAAGTGACTTTACTCCCGAGTTTGTTTAGGAGCCCCGGGAGTTTTCTCTCGTACTGCTCCGTAAGGTGTAAACATGAGCACAGGGAGCAGCGCCAGCCTCAGTGCCAACCTCCGGACTACCAGTCCCCGCCTGGCCAATCATATATCATCCTCCTCCTCCTCTCAGACTGAGGGCTGAACAAGTGAAGGTGCACTAGTAGCAAGAGAGGAGGAAAAGGATGTGAAGGGAGAAACAGAAAACCTGGACTACAGAGCGGATTCAGGACGCAGCTAGATTCCATCCATCCATCCATCCATCCATCCATCCATCCATCCATCCATCCATCCATCCATCTATCTATCTATCTATCTAT
>JBAMHV010000017.1:9420376-9443243 GCA_037177535.1 Pseudomugil gertrudae | reverse complement strand
TATCTATCTATCTATCTATCTATCTATCTATCTATCTATCTATCTATCTATCTATCTATCTATCTATCTATC
Organism: Pseudomugil gertrudae; assembly: GCA_037177535.1. Lineage (NCBI taxonomy): Eukaryota > Metazoa > Chordata > Actinopteri > Atheriniformes > Pseudomugilidae > Pseudomugil > Pseudomugil gertrudae. The sequence continues at coordinate 9,443,171 of JBAMHV010000017.1, read as the reverse complement.
TCAAATATATGAATATATAAAACAAATCAATCAGCACTCATTTTGTTCATAGCTTTCTACATCTTCAGTCCATTCTTTTTGCTTCCACGGGTCATATTTTCTCCCAATGGCCACAAGAGAGCACCCTCTTATAAATGAGACCATCTGCAGTGGGGCAGAGAGGTGACTGGATCACATACAGCTCACTCTGTCAAGTCCTCAAGTCGTCTCCTAAAAGACTGGATTGGTATAGTGCCAACAAATGATAAATATAATGGGGGAGGACTAGATTGACATCGAAGCTGGGTGTTTTGATGTTATGCTCCGTTTAGTTTTCCTTTTCCAGAATGGTGACTGTTCAGGTGCGCACTTTCCTCCCCTCAGAAGTGATGCTATACTGATGGATTGGTGTTTTCCATATCTTATGCTGTTAGTCTGTGGAGTCATGATAGCTGCAATCCTGTTTTTTTCTTTTGTCTTTAATAAGTAATAAGCGATGGGTGCCCAGTTAAAATGGGCTGCTGTGAGATGTGTTGATTATAAACTAACTTTGTCATGAGGAAACTGTAAATGGTGCACACGTTTCACAGTCTGCAGGTCTCGCCTCAGATTTCAGCATGATGTTTTAGGCTGTGTTCTCCATCATCAAAACACCAAATATATTTCTGGAGCAATGGTGTTCCATCTCTCCACAAGAGCTCCAGAGACTGCGAATCTATGTCGAGGATCATTAGAGATGTTCTTAGTGGTGTGTTTTTCCTTTTCATTTCTCATCTGTTTTCAATATGCTTCAGTGAAGAAGAAAATAAAATAGCAACTTCTTTCTCTAAAAATTGTCCTTCACATTGTTGTTCAGTGAGGGGAAAGTTTCTTCCTGCACAGCTTTTACCTTGAGACTGGACACATTTGAGTTTAAAAAGCTTAAGATTAAATGCATAAGAGTATCAGAGGGAAGTTGGGAGTTTTAGGCATGGTGTGAGGCTGACAGAAAGCCAGTTTGTATGCAGGCATACTGCTGAGCCAAAAAGCAGAGCCGCTCTGTAAGATGTGACAGTAGCTTTGCAACCGAACAGCATTGCTGTACTTTGCTCAAATCCAACATCAAAGGTCATAATCCATCTGGACAAATGATGATTTCCATACACTCTTTCCTATGATAATTATGCCATTTTATTGGAGCACATATACTCTCTGGATCAGTTATTTATTCTCTGAGTCTTTATTGAGACTGGTTAGAGAATAAGTGTGAGAGGGAAAGGAAAAAAAGAGTGATGAAGGCAAGGATACACTGACAGAAGTGGTGAGATCAAGAACAGTAATGTGTGAAATGGAGTTTGCAGGTCGAGTCTGGGACAAATTTCACTTGTAGAGCTGCAAATTCAGTTTTTGTTTGCTTGTCTGTGCATGCCAGAGCGTCTGATCATATTTCTGTACCAGGCTTGCCCCCATTTTTTCTGCATTAGCTCTGTGAATTAAGAACACGTTTGCTATTTACAGGTAACCAGGCAGCATTTTTTACCAGCCTAATTCAGATGTTTACTAAAACATATTGAATCTGTGACTATATGGTGAACATGGGCTTACAGACTTTCCCCTTTAATTTGAGAAAATTATTTAGTTCAGACTAAAGTAAGGTTTTAGGAATGACATGTTTATGATGTGGATTTTGTTTTTCAAGGGTTTAAATGAAATGTAACAACTTAACTTGACCATGAAATAAATGTTCATTTTTAATATGCTGTCAGAAATCCTTCACAGGGAAAGCTTCCTTTGGTTTGTAATTCACAGACCTTTCCCAATAAATGTTTTTCCATGTCTTCTTTAGAGATGCCTTCAGATGTTCTTCATGAGTCTTTCCATCTGCAAAATTTGTCTTCAGTAAAAACAATTGTATTTCAATGAGTTGAAAACAACTGGGGACTGTACAATGGTGTGGTTAGCACATTAGCCTAACAGCGAGAAGGTTGGTGGTTTGAGCCTTTCTGTGTGGAGTTTACATGTTCTCCATGTGTTAGCGTGGGTTATCTTTGGATACTGACTTCCTCCACCATCCATAGACATGCATGTTTGGTTGATTAATCATTCAAAATTGTCCTTCCGAGTGAATGTGTGTGTGTGACTGGTTGTTTGTCTCTCTGTGTTGTCCCTATGACGGACTGGCAACACATCCAGGGTGTACCTCACCTCTCACCCATTGCTGAGAGAAACTCCAGCTACCTGCAACTCTACATTGGAATAAGTGGTACAGATAATGGATGGAGTTGACAAATGCAAAAATGACCCAATTTCTGGGCTGTTTTTTATATAAATGACTCTTTAATCCACCCATCAATCCACAGGGGAGGTTCCTAGTTGCCATTGAGTGAGGGGGTCAACATCATAAGTTGAACATCATGAATCTTCTTTCATTCCAATGATAACACTAATAATTCTGTGTGCCCGTCAAGACGTCTCCATAATTTTCTCATAATTTTTTTCTTGTCAAGGCAGAATTTCATTTGTTAAAAAACAAAGAAACAAAAACAAAGCTTTTTCAGGGAAGATATGACTTTTATAAAAAAGATTTCTTCCCTTTTTCCCCACATCTAATTGGGAACTTATATTCTTAAGGCTTATTATTTTACACCGTCTTACCTATAGGAAGACAAAGATAATCTCCTGGAGTGTACATCCTGTGAACATCCACATCACATGTTATCTTCTGTGAATGTTCGACCTCTTTGTGTTGCTTAAAGAAAAACCCACACCACTCCATGAAAGAGCTCTTGAGCAAATTGCCCAATTACTTTACATTTGAGCATTCTACAATTTAAAGACCTGTAATTCTTAAACACTTTCATCATTGAGGTTGAAAATACCCAGAAAAAGTCAAGTCTATTTTAAAACAATACATTGTTTATTCAAACACACACACTCACACATGCAAAACTATTGCAGAAATAATAAAATTCTACGTTGTCATAAGTCATAACTCTTTTCTGCGCTTTGTTGAGACAAACTGATGACATAAGTCAAGGGTACCCAGCAGAAAACTAGAGAAGAAAGTTAAGGAAGAGGAGAGCCATAATTGAATGAAACTCATATGCGGTGCACCATACAGAGGATGAGACAATAAGAAATCCAGGGCTATTATTAAGGCATAATAGGTTATCCTGCAAGGACTATTTAGCACTGCTGACTCCTCGTTGCTTTGTGTTGCAGGCTTGACTTAAGAAGGATCAAATTGCCTATCTCTGTAAAACAGAGAGAGAGAGAGGGGTCTATAAATAGGAGACATGCTCTAGAAGTGGCTGTGGAGATAATTGAATATTATTTTCAGGAATGATTAAGTTGACCTATCCACTAGACTAATTATTTCTTGCAGGCCAGAGGAGAACTTGTTTAATAGATGTTGGTAGCAGTGAATAAAGCAAAATAAAACAGCCAATCTGCAGGCTGTCACTGACCAAGAAAACAGTATGTGTGAAAAAATTAATAATACCCATCAACAGAGTTTGGCTAGAAGAATTAGCACAGATTTATCTCGCAGTACTGCCAGAGTGGTGTCCAGTGTTGTTTCCGAAGACAGTGTCCTATTTTCTTTAGATCAATGGTTCCCGTGTACCTGCACACATTTGTTCAGGTACTATATTATTGGTTAGAATCAACGAGAGCCTGTTAATATTATGCATGACAACATTTAACTAGGAGTGATTTCTTTTAACAAAATGTTTTCATATGAAAGATGGCAATTTACATTAAATTTCCATGAGTAATGTTTAATGTTAAGGTCTTTATGGAAGATTTTTCATTAATTACAAGGAACATGGAAAGTAGTAAGTGACTTTCATTGTTATTAAAACTATGGGGTAGTAATAGCATCATAAAGAAATGTGTTTGATTAAACATCATTCAGAAGATCCTAAAAGAAACCAGCCATCGTGGCTTCTGTTTCTACTGGAAATCATTTTTAACACTAAATTGTTTTATTGTTTGTAAATTTAAATAGATTTTATCTCCTTTTCTTAAGGTTAATGAATACATTCCTATGGTCTGTGTATCCTTTATTTGTTTAATGATCAATTGAAAATTGGAGAATTGGAAATAAAAAATCAGCTTGATTTTCATTGTTTTTCTAATTTAAAATCTGAAACAAAAAACTGAAGTCAGGCTGTTTAAGGACTTTTTTTTAAAGTTTGGATATAAAAAAATAGAAATAACCTAAAGACAATAAGTGATTGTTATATTTAATTTGTCAGATTCTTGTGACAGAAAGTTGCTGTTTCAATGCCATGCCCAACTGGCAGTCTATCAGCTCAGTGTAGTAAAGCAGTGGTTCACAAGCTTCATTTGCCACAGTAATATATGTTGTTTTTTAGATGTTTTAAATGATCCCATCTTGTAACAATTACAGTTAAACATTATAGGTTAAATATCCTATTTTGGGAAATTCACTTTATAAAGCTTTTATTTTAACAGTCATATGGTTCCTCTTGTGTATGAGGCATAAAAATAAGAAGATTTGTCATGTTTCTTGCTTGCTCCACTTTTTACCGAAAGAGTGCTCAAATGGCCTGTGATGGACTGGTGATCTGTTCAGGGTGAACCCCGCCTACCTGGGAAAGGCTCCAGCTACCCGCGGCCCTAAATTGGATGAAGCAGTATGGAAAATGAATGGATGGAGTTTTTTCCCTTTGTGACCTCAAGAGTGGAAATAACCACTCCCCCTGTTAGTGGATATGCCATTTGTCCACCCCCTGGTTAGCTGAGCATGTTCTCTAAAATGAGCAGGCACCAGCAAAAGCCCCATCCTCCTCCTCAGAGGGGCACAGAGAAGGTGTGGTCATACACAGGTTCAGACCGTTCAGACACAAAAACAACTTGTTCTCTGCAGAATTTACTGAAGCTACTTTTGCATGTGCTTAAACTAAGAATTAAGGCTGAATTTGGGATAATTATTTTTGAAAACATTGTTTGTCCTCTGACACCCAAATGAAATAACTGAAAAATGTACAATATAAACAACTTATTTCTTCTTGATGGTGGCCACTCAACAAACACCTTAGCACCACCAACTGGTAAGAAGTGTGGACCAGACTGTCAAATGTGACTACTGAGGGGTTAAAAGTGTGGTATATCAGATGGATTCTGCAGCCATTCTCTAAATCAGGGGTGCCTAAGTGTAGTCTCGAGATACCATCCTGCAATGTTTAGATGCATCCCTTCTCAGACACAGCTGAATCAAATGGATAAATTCCTTTATGTGCAGGTCATTCAGCTCTGCAGAGGCATGGTAACGAGATATTCAGTTGATTCAGGCGTGTTGGAGACAAGTTGCCACTTAGTGGCGCATATATTTGTAAAGAGTATAACCTGTAAAACTTCTGCTTTTAGGTTGAGTGGTACAGAGGTGAGGACCCAAACACAGGCATACAGGAGGAGTGCAGCTTCACTTTTAAACTAAAAGGCCCAAAACACAACACGAAACACCTGAACCGCAGCTCCAGCACAACCTAACTCAGCTAATGAACTCACAAATAAACAGCCCACCAGAGGGATATAAATACAATGAACACGAGACACAGGTGGAATAAAAAAGCTAAATGAAACCAGGTAAACTAATTAACATGAAATAAAGCGGAACACAACAACATGACGAAGAAAACACAAAGTAGAACAGGAAACCAAAAAACAGAGACAAAGAGTCCAACTCATGACATTTGCACACTATAAACAGATTTAATGGAGGCTTTAAGTGACACAGTTTCAACAATCAAATCCCAGCACAGAGGCACCTACTGTAAATGAATCTGCTAAACCTATGTTCACTTAATAATAACAACATGCTAACTCTCTAGCTAACACGCCAGTCATCACATACATGTGATTACACAAGTTTACATAAAAAATCCTTGCACTGACTTCAAGGAAGCTGTTAGAGGATTTAGATACTTAGTTCTTACAAACAGGAAATGTATGACATGGAGTTTGAGCGTACTACCTTGTGTTGGTGTAACTAGCTTGTTTGTGGCTTCATCACCACCATACTTTTTTTTACAATAAAATAAAAAAAATTGCTTTTATTTTGGTTCATCCAATAATCTTCCTTTTTAAAAATGTGTTCCCAAAACGAGTGCGGTCTTTCAATGTCAATTTATAAAGCTTTTTATTAAACACCAGCACATAAACAATCTGAAACACATGTTCAAGCCTCCCCCCAGAACCTGTAGTTTAACAGTTAACTAATGCTTAGTTTAATTACTTTTCACAAAACTTATTTTTTATGTAATACATTTGAAAAACATCAAAGTGCTACAAGGTTAAAAAAAGTTTTGAAACTTTTTCCATATTAAAATATAATTAATAACACATTCAATGCATAACAATTTTGAAATAAAAATGATGCTTCTAGGATATAATAACAATCTTTTTACTGCTGGCATATTTTTGTACATCCATAATGCTTGAAGCGTCTACACTCTGTGATGCCAGTTTCATTCATTTTGCTTTAGAAAATCCATAGTCCTCATCAGAACATCTTTTTACCTTGAAAAAGCACCCACCCATGAAGAGCTCTTTTTAAGTCTTTAAAAACAAAAAGTAAAGCTAAACCAAACAATATTAAGTTCAGACTGTTGACGTGCACTATGCTGGAGTTTTTTTTGCCCTCTTTGCATATGTCTACACCTGCATTGGAACATGTGTGCATGTCTTTGAGAAAAAGACAGAATGAATGTGCATGAGAATGAGCGTGTCCCCATCGCTGCACACTGACTTAACCTGTCCTCCACCGTTGTAAATCCCAGGTACACCTGGGCCTTTGGGCTTCAGGGCTTTTAGCAGATTGCATGTGTCAGACTTAGGACAATTACATTGATTGTTGCCCTAGAAACTCTGCTCTCCCTTTGCTTCTGGGCAAACAAAGTGAACAAAATTAAAGGTGACAGAACAATGTAGAAAATAAGAGAACTTGTCCTAAAGTTGCTTTTAATACACATCCAATTCTGCCGTACCATACAGAAACGGCACCTTGACTAACAAATGAAAATAGTTTTCATATAGTATAAAGGTCAGATCCATTTCTGCCTAATAAAATAAAAACTTTTTGCACATATGTGAACTTGGAAGGGTAGATTTTAATCAGACGTTACTGTCAGATACCTTACATTTCATAAAATAAACATTTCTAAGTAGAGAATGAATCATCCAGACTCATGGTTATGAATATACTGCTGGACGTACCTTCATGTCAGAACTGAATGTTGATATTTCAGAAACCTTAATGCTTGTCTTATTCTCTGATGGCTGCAATCAGATTGAACTCTCCTCTCAGCTATACTCAGACATCATTGATAAACAACCGTTCAAGTAGGAACAAGATTGTTTGCGCTGAATGCTTCAGTGAAAGGGAAGAAAGAGAGACCAGTCTCCAAGGATGTTACAACTGATTCACATCTTCGGCCTGCTAAGATAACACATGCGAGTGCGTTGCACTGCACATTGATAAGTATAGATCATCAAGATGAACATATTGCCGAGCACAGATCCATTGTTTCTGTGTTTGTTCCAGCATTGCTGTCTTTTAAACCTTTATAAAGGATGTTCTTGAAGCAACAAAAGCACAAGAAACAAAAATTGAGGGTTTTTATGTGATTCTGTGAGACTAGATTGTAAATCTGTGTGAGCAGTAATGATGCCACTCAATTAGCTGGAAAACAGTTCTGTTTTTTTTTTTTTACCTAAATCATTTCCTTTTACGCCTCTGTGAAAATCTGCATGTGTTTACACAGTATGAGTTGTGAAAGGCGGAAATGTAAAGACGTGTGCAATCGCTGGAAATGTGTTGCTGTGAGGCGGTGAGACTCAGGCATCAGTGAATAGTAGGTGTGAACACTAATTAACTCAACATCTGTCAGAAGGAGAGCCCCTGGCAGCTATCAAGCAATCAAATCATCAGCTTTTAGAAACCACATTATTACTGTCATATCAAACAAGACGCATTTTGTAGTTTGATCAGAGAGGAGAAAACTGAATCTTTCCTTGAGTAGGTTTGATATGTAGGAGTTTCTTACCCACTGTGGGCCTTTGTCAGGTAATGTCTCAGTTTATTAGTCATGATATGAACTATAAACCCAATTTTTGTTTATGATCAGGGGCGTCAGGGCATAGTTGAGTGATGATATTTCAGGAGGGAAGCATTATGTACACTTCATAATATTGGCTGTTCAGCACATTCGCCAGTCCAGACGAGTCTTGCTTTTTATGGGAGCAAAGGGCTTTAGGACACTGTAAAAAATATCAGAATTTCCTTTGTGAGAGCAACATTATGGCTTCATTTGTACGCTGCACTTCAGCATGTGTGCATTTTGTGTGTGTGCATGTGTGCAGATTAATGACCGATGGTGCAGGAAATGCCACGGACAAGTGTTTTACACAAACAACTACTAGTTTTGTGACGATATAGGGAAATGCTTTAGGGCAGAGGCATGACTTTTGCTGTCCTCTGCTAGTCTCACCATCCCTCTCTCTTCATCATCCATCGCTTCTGTTCACCTGCGCCACCTCACTAATGATTGCTCAGTGGCTGCATGTCTACCAAGCATCATTTACCAGAGCTCCAGAGACACAGCAATAGAGAGCAGCAAAGAAAGAAAAGGGAAGAAAATTCTTTGTTAATGCAGGGAAAGGCTGTAAAGGAGGCAGCTGCGCTATCCAAAATGTGTCAATGAAAATAAGGAGAGGGGGTGACAGTGGTGCAGACAGGAGGAGACAAGCATGTGCTGCAAAAGCAGAATGAAGCGAGAAGGTGAGAATAGGCTGGAGGGGACCAGGAGGTCCATTTTTATTAATCACAGCCTTGATCTGGTGGGAAACATTGACAGCTTTGGATGGAGATAATACTCCAGAGGTGCCAACACTGCACACTAGCTGCCACCAAGAGTGAGTGGTTACAGAAGTAAAACAACTGTAATGGCTTCATACATATGTTAAATTTAATTAACCTCCGTTTTAAAGTTCATTAAAGCTTCTGAGTCTTGGCAGAATATAGTTACTTTACTATATTAGGGTTAATAAAAAAATACTTTTGAGATTTGGAAAAAATATTATGTAATAACTTAATCTTTTAAATAACAGATAAAGTTATTACATCTTTTTAAAGTAAATCAGCAATAAAGATCAGTCCATTTATTCAGTTGCCACTGCGGTTTTTAATGTAACAGCTGAATTTTGTCTGACACATTCAAGACTGTTTAACAAAACAAAACAGAAGCAGGGCCTTCACCCTGCAATATGCAGTGACAAAAACAGAAAACATCACCTTTCTCAGAAAGCTCTGATTTAAGATTTTTCTACCAAGGACTAGATGAAACATTTACTTCACCACATATGTGAATATAATTGGGACTCAGTTGCATCCCATGTTGATGTGCTTTGGGCGCTGTGCAAGCAAGAGGGACAGATTTAATATCAGCATTTACCTTTCCAGACATGAAGATGAAAAAAAAAATCATTAAAGCCAAGTTACAGTTGTCTATCACATTCCCAGTGCAAAGTAAAAAAGAGTCTAAGTGTCTGGCTAGACAGCCAACCAACCTGATAATAACAGGTTAGATTTCTGCAGACAGTGGAAAGATGACACAAGCACTAACCCTGTTGTACTAACATCCCACGGTCACCTTACAAGGCTATAAAAAGCTCAGGTGTAGGTGTGCTTTGTTTACTTGCACAGGGTCTTCCATCATACCAATTTCCCCTCGTTTCATGAGGCAGGAGCTAAAAGCCTGTGAGGTATAGATGGGAAAGACGGAGAATGAATAATATTAAAAGCAGGACGAAAGGCAATAGCAGTTTTCTAGCACTGAACAACATTTTTAATGTTTAGGATTACATTTCATGGTAAATGTCATAGCTGTTTATAAGAACAACTAACTATAGATTCCCCAGCTTCTGATAAAACCTCCTCACGAAGCTCACGTGGTGCAAGCACAGAGACAATTGAAATGGACATCTGTAACTGGACATAATCAGTGTATCAGCTGATTGTGAGTAACCAACCACAATCTAAAGCAACATCACGAGCTTATCTTGTTTCTGAGCCCTTATCTCTGACCTTGGTGCCCAGGCTGTAGAGGTGGGTTTTTATTCATTTTGAGGGATGCAAATCCCTCTGTGGTTACGAGTCAAATCCAAGCAAAGCAGTCAGCTGAGGTTGAATCCACAGAAGCCACAAATCAGGAAGTGGAGCACAGACTTCATGGAAGAAGGAGGTCACACCGCTTAGGTGGGTATTATAAACTGCAAGGGGACAGACAATTAATACGGGAATTTCACAGAAAAAAAACCTTTTTAAGGCTATTGAGGTTTTAATAATACACAGTTGTTACATCGATAGGATTTGGTAGAAAATAACGCATAAACAACTATTTGAACGCTATATACATGTTACAATCATTACTGTAAATTCAAACATTATTTCTCTACATCTGCAAAGATCCAGTAAAAATAATATTTAAAAAAAGTTATTTATCCATTAAAACACACTCTGTGCTGAATGATTGTATATTACATAATTCAAAATGACAGGATTTTGAGGTGTTGATAAAAAGAATACACCACATAATACGGTAGCACAAAATGGGAGCCACATCCTTTGTCAAAATCACAAATATATGACAAAGTATTCCGAGCAGCACAGTATTATTGAGCGCCTCACTAAAATGATGAAAAAAACATTTATCTTTTTTTTTTTGTATTTTAAAAAATAAGCAATGATGATGGAGACAGGCAGAGAAAAAGAGCTCCTTTGTGCTGAGGTTGGCGAAAACCTGAGATGGAATTAATGAGCCTGTATGACACCGGTTCACGAAGAGGAAACGGGTTGAAAAAGTAGCCTTTGATTGTGGACACCTGCTCCTCTCATCATCTATATGATTGATATTTGAAGAATAACAAGGTGGAGGTGTCACATTGTGCAGGTATAGCTGATTCTCCATGAGTCTGACCTACCTTTTAAAGTCATCTTACAAAGTTCAATGCTGCAAATAGAAAGTAATCCAGCTAAATAAAGAGTAGCAAGGATGTGATATTGAGACATCAAACCTGCAATTCTTCTCATGTCACACGTCCTGTCGCAGCTCCTTCTGCCACTAAAAGAGACAAAGGAATGATCATACAGCTAACTAACGGTGTGAGTGAGCGTGCTCCTAGGCTCTTGCATTCCCTTTGGAGGACACATCCCAGCCTTTCATCTCTGTTCCCCTTTCTGTAGCTATCCTCTCATCTCTCTGCTTTATGTTCTGCTCTCTGAGCAGAGTTCAAACACTGGGGACCAGTTTAAATACTGGAGGTTTCCACTGCAGTGCTCCAGTGAAGTAGAGCATATAGCGAAACATAAAATGTTCCAGCTTTCAGACAATTCAAGCTCTCCTCGTATTTTTTAAAGCACAAGGCAGTCATGTGAATAATTTTCCTTTATTTTAATCAGAGGATAGAGGAATATTTATTATCAAGCACAGTGTTGGTATCGTGAGCAAACAGGGGAATGATAGGAAAATAATGAGGTGTGTGGAAAAGTACAAGTGGTCAAAGCTAGAATATGATATTCCAACACTATGGAGTGCAGCTTTCCAAATGTGCCAATCGACAAATCAATATAAGAAAGAAACAAAACAAATGGAAGGAAGGAAGATGCACCTGGATCAATAGACTTTCAGGTGACTGATAGGAAATGGGAGCCCAGTTGTGCCCTGTGTGAGTTTGTGTGTGTGTGAGCGTTTACACTGTGTGGATATTAGTGGTTACTCTTAAGACTTATATTGCCTGGTTGTGCTGCCATGTATATCGAGAATGTGACAGTCTTTCTTGTGGTTTATCTCATGCCTTATGATCTCCTGTCTGCTATCGACTCTGTTTGAGTCTTCTACAGGAAGTATTTTTCAGGGGAACAAGGAGCGCTGCAAGCAGGCCTTGAAGTCCATCAATAAAGCAACAGAGACCAGCAGAGACGCTACAGTGCAACAGAAAAACACCAGTGGAGTCCACAGACACCTACATGAAGACAGAAAAGCAGAGACAAAAGCAAAAAATCCACTTTTTACACTGCAAGTAAAACATTATTAGTTATTTCATCATTAGTTGGATGGTAGCATATTAATCTCATGCTTCTACAAATACAATTATATGGATTAGGCAAGAAGACATAATCTTCTGTTCAATCCTCATTACTATGGTGATTAATCCACACTGATTAACTCATTTTAATTAACATAATGACATGCTCGAAAATATTCATTTTGGTAGCAGAAGCTGTGATCTTTGGTTATTTTTATATAGCCTGAGAGAGTAGTTATTGAATGAGTAAATACATATCTATGTTTGTATTTGGAGTCATGGCTGACAGGAATGGTCAGCCAGTTGAAATTAGATTAGACATTCACAAACGTCCCAATCAGGGCTCATACATAATTCATCCCTCTTGCTTAGTTTTCATAATTACTTAATTAATTCCCAGCACCAAAGAGATAGGCCAGTGTTAATCCTCCAGCCTCCCTTGGGGCTTCCCGGTACTGCTATAGATGTCCTGTCCCAGGATGCACGGCAGCAAAATAAAAGAAGGCATCCCAAACACTTGTGAAGAATGCAAGCATGAAACTAAATTTGCTCTCTTAGGAGATTTCTCTTTGTTCTTCTTTTTGCTAATATAGGCTGAGATTCAGGATTGTAACTTCCCGGTAAAGCTCTCAGCTGGAGTTGTCTGCAGGCAAAGTGTTCCAGTCCTACTGTGAGAAACATCCAGCCCCCGCCTTGTACTTCCTACATGAGCAAAGAGAATGACTTCTTCCTGATCTGATAAGCAGAAGAAGGGAGTTGTACATTTTTGCATTTCTTTTTGAGCAACATGTGCTAGCTGCTTCTTCATCTCTTGTATTTTTATGTAGGTTACATGACGCCTCATGCACTGAATTTGAACTGGAGACAGGGAGGCAAACAAAAAGCAAACTATGTGCTCTTCTCATGTGGCTATGCATTTGAACACTGCTTCAATATCAAGTGAACCCACAATTTTAAGTTTTTCCCCGACTGCTTTAATATCAGAGTGATTTATGTTTAATAAAGAAGTAACTTTCATTGTGAAATGGAGGAGAAAATGCTTCAAACATATCAAACGGGTTGAAACCAACAGGTTCAATCTTATTTGTGGGATCCTTAAGGAAAACAATAGAAAGAAAGCATGTTAGCAGTTATGACTAATGGTAGTCAAAAAGCTGAGTAGCATTATTCCCTTTGGTTATTGATGTACAGTCTAATGAACCAGACAGAAGATTCCTGCTGGAACAAGAGCTCCTTAATCGCTGATAAATTAATATAATGAATACAAACATAGCAACACTTATTTAATCACCTCCATAACCTCAACGGTAATGAAAATAACATTCATTACTGGAATTATGTTGACCCAAAATGAGTAAGACACCTGGCCTTTCTTCCCTGGATCCCGTTTGAAAAATGTTCTGTCACTTATGGGGTTGTAATTAGTAATTATCTGAAGAGCCAAATAATTTCTTAACAAATTAATTATATGTCCGCAGAGAGGCAAAGTCACCACAGTTGCGGCTGTGTGTTAACATTGTGCAGAAGGACCAGTTGGTCACTTGCTGTGTGCTGCCTGAGTCCCCACTGCGGGACTCCAGTGACCGAGTGTTCCCGGTAACAGAGAGCCAGATAAGACAGCAAGAGACCAAAGGCAGATTGAAATCACTCCAATCAATCAGTGATTTGATTCAGGGCTAAATCCATGTTGATAATTACCCAATCAGAGCAACTTGGGCAGTGGGAGCTTGCTGGGCAGGTGCCTAGAGGTCCACAAGGGACCTGAACCATCTCTTCCCTTCATTAACTCCTCTCGTCCTCTCCCCTTGTCTGCCTGATCCTGGAAGTAGCGAGGGCTGCTGGGTAATTCAGTTTCCTGTTGGTGAGGTGACCCCAGGCCGCAGGGCTGAGGGAGCTGAGGATCCAATGCTTCCTTTTAACCTCTCTTAGACTCTCCTTTTTGCTTTTTCAAGAACCATTTCTGTTTCCTGTGTTTAGCGTTTTGCTATTAGGGTTGTTCTAAATACCATGACCTTTTTCTTTGCCCCTAAACTTCCAACCAGTCTCTAAACATAGAGGTAAAAAAAAATATGGTTGCTAGTCTCTTTTTTTAAGTCCGTGTCTTTGCCTGTCCATTGGTCCGTCTGTCTGCAGGAATGCAATTTACTCCCATCTCAGCATTTACTGCACTTTATGGGGTTTTTATTGCAGTTCTTAGCTGATTGCTCATATTTATTTACAACAAATGCAGTGATGAGGTACTGATGTGAATGCAGCAGGCATATAAATGCAAAGCTCAGCTCCTATTTGCTCATCAAAATATATTGCATAGCTTTTAACATATTTTCCTTTGTCTTTGAATTGCAATTATGAACCTCTTATATCCTCCCCTACATGATGATGATAATAGTAGCTTTGCTCACAGAAAGAAAACAAACATACACACTCAGAAAAAAAATACAATTAAAACATGAAGAGGTTTTAATAATGATAAAATCTTGAAATGTGTCAGAAAACTGAGCTGTCATAATACTAGGGTTTTATCAGGGAAGTGAGCTTGTCTAAAAGAAATCCACTCACACATGCATACACATACATGCACACACAATAAGCAGTGATTTCACATTATGACTTTGCACATCGCCATTAAATCTAAGTTACAATGTGATTATTGGCTGTGACAAATGAAGAGGTTATATTCAAACTGTTAAACAGCTCATAGCTTTTGATAGGAGACATATATGATCAGTTAACGTGCTTCAGGCAGAGAAATACTGCTAGAATTTCTGTCAGCTTCCAACTCTTCATTTCTTAATCTCTCCTATAAAACAATAAGTATTTAATTTTTCGTTTTAAATGTTAATGTGCAGTTTTGAAGTTGGAAGGAAAAAGCTGCAAACTACATTGTTATTTCTCTCTTCCTCATAACTAAGAGAATAGAAATGTCTGTTTGTGCACAAACACATTACCAATCTGAATATTTCCTAAATTATGTTAAGCTGTTGTTTTTTTTTGGGCGCAACAAAACATGGCTTCATTTGAAATAACAATGCTTGAATTCATGCACATGATTTCTTGTAGACACAATCATCTCATCCCGTGAAGGTTTGAGTTTCCAAAAGCTGCATAAGAACATAATTGCCCCGACTGCTTCTCCCAAGAATAAGTATCTATCAATACAAATGCGGGTGACACAATATAAACGGGGAGACACACACAATGAAAGTGTGTGTGCACGCACACGCTGCAACACATTCACAGATGACAGGTGTAGTATGCTTCACTGAGCAGCTTTGGTTACTGACAGATTGTGGCAGGCAAGCAGATCTAAGCAAAGCGATGACTGTCACCTTTAATCTCCCAAAACTGGATGCATACATACACACACACACACACACACACACACAAATATACCAAAGTGCTCCCGCCACAATTGAGCACTACCATATTTTTCTGCTCTACACCCTTCAAGTCTGATTGCTATTCTGTCTGCTGGGGACCAGGCTTACCCATGGGGGAACCGGTGACTTAACCGGTGTGTTTCTCCTTTGGGACCCCTTTCTTTCTCTTCCACCAGAGAACACACACATCCAACATTGTGCTACTGTCCCACCTCATCCAGGCCAGGCCCAGACAAGCTCCTGCAGGGCATACTTTAATGACTTCCTTTTCCCTTCCTCTCTTTGTGCATTTAGGTGTGGTCGCCATCTAAGAGGAGTTGGGGGGAGGTGTTTTGAGAGATTAGCATAGCAGGGGTACAGATTAATGCCTCTGTGGTGTGTACATGTACTGACAGAGGGTGGTAATGAGAAAAAAGGACCTCCCTCCCCCACACCAAACCCAAACCTATGGTTTAATAGAGGGAGTTCAATGGAACCACAGACAGAGATGCAGGACGTCTTTATCACTGCTTTACAGGTAGAGGGATGGAAATGTTTTCTTCTATTTAAATGAAGAGTTAGGAATTAATGAGATCAAAGGCATTCAACCACAACACAGAGATATAAAATACGTCCAGACCAGACTTCAGTAACATAAACCATTTTTTTTATAGAAGCAAAGTGTTATTTTGTCCTTTTCCAATTTCATGCAATCCCATCATACACATTTTAAAATCAAATGTGTTTTCTGTTGTGTGCATGAAGCTTCCTACTGCTTAGGTTTGTTTTGGCCCTTGTCCAGCTGATCCAGCAATGCCCACTACCGCCCACTGAGAGGCCCAGGCTCAGTGTCACTTATGATACAAGAGCCTGACCACTGGTGCCTCATCTCTGCCGCATGGGCCGAAGAGCTCCTAACCCTTATGGATTTTTCATTTGTGGATCTTACAGAATCAATGCACTGTTTTTCCCGTCTCAGACAGGGATCATGCATCAGCATTCTCCTCTTCTCTTCGTGCTTCTATCTGTACACTTGTTTCCGATTTTTCTTCAACCTTTTGTCATTCTATCTTCCGTCAGTAAACCAGACCCCCATCTTTCTTCTTTGTTTCTGTAATGCTATGGTAACAGTCGTGAAAATGCAAGACTAAAATCAAAACTATGTGTTTACTTTTTAGAAGAAAGAAAACCACAAAACAATAACGCAGCTGGAGATTATAAACGCCACAGTATTTGTTCACAAAGACAATTCTGTGTCCTTGGAGCTGTTTTTGTCTCAACAAAAGTCTGCAGGTAGCGCAGGGAATAGCTGAAGACTCACAGGAAGCAAGAGAAAGTAGGTCCCTCTTTGACAAACTAAGTTGTTTGAACTGTTGTGTAAAGCACAGTATGGGGCGGCAACAGAGATTTGCTTCACCACCTGTTCTTTGTTGGACAGACAAGGCTGGTAGCCGGTCTTCTTTTTTCTGCGTTACCCTTGGCACCTTGTTTCCTGAGAGACTTTTAGTTGGGTAAGAGTCATTGTTACAAACACTAAACCTCACTACAACAATGGCTGCGTAATGGGAAGTCTTGCTGTGCTTTGCTACCTAAAGGGCTTCATTTCTCACATGTAAATGACTTTCCCATATGCTCTCAGTTCTACTGCCCAGTAGAGCATTGGAAACAAATTATGGATCACATTTTACACTTCCAATAAGTGCAAGGTAAAACCTCACAAAACTGCTCTTTAAAATGCAGACAAACTACAGGGTTCTGTTATACTGTTGCTGGTGCTTGCCACATAGTTGAAATTAATGCACAAGATGGAATATATAATTGCATTCTCACCACACTTTCCGACAAACACTCCCTGCAGACATTTAGGTTAGTTAATTGGAATTTCACTTAGTGCCAACACACCATCGAGCAAGGCGCAGGGTTTGTGCTGGCCGCTGTTCATACTGTGTTGCATTAGAAATTGAAAACCTCCCACTCTGCTCTAATTACCAGTCTCTGGACAGCTTTGGAGGAACATGTTTGCTTTGAAGGCTGGAAATGTTGGGATGAATTTGGCAATTAGCAGAAGCCTTCTGATACAATGAACAGTATAGTTATTTAATCTATTTAAAATACACAGTTGTTTATTCTAATCACCATCTTTGCCAGAGTCGTTATTTAGTTTGTTTGTAATCCTTTATATAGCATCATTCCTCCAGAGTTGCACATGCCTTCGTACGTACCAACAGTGCACAGTGACCTTTCAAATAATGTGCGAGAAAAATACTGAACCGCCACAGAAATGTAATTGGAAAAAAAGCTGGTGTACATCCTACCTCCTGTTGTAATACAAGAGTTTTCATTCTTCAGGGTAGGATCTGGCTGATCTGGCTAGCCCCTTTGTAAAGAGGAAACATGCTCCAGGACACTTATTTTCCATGTGCAGCCAAAGGCACAAATATTGTTAGAGGAACACATCAATCACATGCAGTAACATGCACTAGCATTTTTTGTATCTTTACAATTACTGATGACACTAACATATAAACACACAAATGCACCTCTATGTGGAATGAGTTTGACCAGGACAAGCTAAATTCTTGACTAAAGTGTGGGCAGCCTAAACTAAAACAGTGCTTTATTTCTTCTACACAAATCTGTTCTTGTTTTTTTTTTTTGCTTGTTTTTGTTTATTTGTTTTTAGCTTTTTCTCAAATAGTTTTTATTTGTTACCCTGTGAAATGATATGAAGTGCAGTCAGGGATTTTTGTTCTCCTGTAGCCCTGAAAGCACTTCCTGGCTTGAGCTTTTATTCTCCTATGAGGTCTGTATAATAGAAATGTAATCATTTTTGCTATTAAGTAAGTGGCCGAAGGCCCCTCTCTTACCAATCAAGTGCTGTCCACATATTTGTAACAATGCAGACTGACTATGTCGACTATTACTGCTTCTGCATCTGTCTCCATTAAGAAAAACAGCATATCAGACCTAGATATAGAGGTGCAAAACAACATAGATGATTCTTAAGAAGGATCTGCACTTCACACCTCTACAACACACTGTGATCTGATTATGTTATATGTCAATACACAGAGAGCTCTAAATCTGTACTTCAACAGGCAAACCAGGAATCTGTCAGAGCTGTGAGTAAGTCTAGGGTCCAGATTGATTTGGTAAACCCTGATCTCTGTTGCATTTCCACAACCATACCCTTATCTGGTGCATGAAGGGATGGATGTGTCAGATACATAACAGTATCACAGCATACTCAGTAAACAGCTTTGTTGAATTATATCTATTGAGAATAAAACATTAAAATAGAAAGAATCAAACAAGCAAACAGAAAATGAGAATAGTGGAGATCCAGCAGTTTGCATTCTTCCTTCTTGGCATGTAAACAAAATGTAAAGGATCATGCAACACAGTGATATTCCTCCTCTCTTCTTCTTGCCGAGCTGCACAGGAAGTGACATTTCTTTATGTTAATCTGGTCAAAGTGATATTTTTATCTCCAAAGGTAAGGGTAGTCGTTTAAAAATGTAGTCATATATAGGAGTATGAACTATCTTTTTGGTCATTTTGCTTGAACAATCTGTTTTACAAAAGGAAGAAGACCCAGACTTGTTGCATTAAGTTTTTTTCCCCTAAAATACAAAACACGTATTTTCACCTGATTTAAAAAACGCACTTACTGGTACACAAATAAAAACGGTTTCATTTTATATCTGTCAACAGAAATAGTAAATTCAGCATAAAGACTGGTCAAAAAAGTGCCAATATAAAATAAAGATGGAACTATATTTTTATTTTAATATATATTGTGGTTACTTTATTCTATTGCACGCCACCAGATGCAACTACTGAGTATTGCTTACTTGCACATCTCTTGTGACTTTTTTATCATGCAGTATTCTCATGTCCCAGAGGCCACATGTTACAGCCAGATAGTATCGGTGTCCCGTATTATTTCCAAGACTCCTGACCACTGAGTCAGGGGAAGTGTTAAGGAGGGAAAGCTGTGAGTGCAAGTCTACTTTCTGGTCCTCTTTCTCCCTCTTCTACCATATATTAAATCCCACCCACTCCCTTGGATAGTCAAAGGGCCATAAAAAGCTCTGCAAGAGAAGAGAGGAAAGGAGGAATCATTATGTGCAATTTATAAACCATTAAGAGCCATATTAAAAAGCCTGCGATCTAATTCACCCAGCGGTGGGCTCTGGCAATGATTGTGGCTGTGGGGGGGGGAGAGGGGAGTTCATTTAGGGAGTGTGTTTTCGGCCACTCACAATGTGTATGATGTTAATAAGGTCCAGGGGGTCACCTCTAGCCAAGGGAGGCAGCTTACCTCTGCACTGATGCTCAAGTCAGCAGAAGGGCTGAAAGAAGAGGACAAAGGCTGACACACAGAGAGACAGAGATGGGAGGAGAGGGGATAAGAGCCTTGAAGAGATATGATATTGCTCACCCACTGCGCCTTGTCCACCTGGTCATTTTTTAAAAGTAATTGTTATGTGGTTTCACTGTTGTAACGGTTTGCACATGGTATGTGGGTGAAATAAAAGTAGGAATTTGCCTCTTGGTGGTCACATTATTAGCTTTTCATGCTGTATGGAAAAGCCTCACAGAACTTTATTTTAAATGAAATGAAAGACATCAAGGTCCCTCAAGACATTAAGAATGTCAGGCTGAATCAGATGAAAATCTGTTGAAAATGTTGAAGGCATGCAGGTTTAAACATTTTGTATTATAATACAGCCATAAAGTATCATATGCCTCATTCAGTCTGCTCAAAGTTTACAAGAGAATACTAAAACCTGAAGGAGTCTAGTTGCAAATGTGTCATATATTTTTCATTTTCAGAAACTGGTCTGCTTCTTTTAATGGATTAAATCTTGCTCATAGCACAGGATTCAAACCACCAACCCTCATGTTACTGGACAACCTCCTCTCCTTAACTGTTACTACCCCCTTTTATACAAGAGCAACAGTTATTTTTTTTTTCAAGTTGCATACGTAGATAAATTCCACTCCCACATCTGACCACCGAACGGGAGGATTCAACAGGGTGTTTGCCTCTCTGTTTTAGATCTGTGATGGACAGGGTGTACCTCAGCTCACATGAAGGCTGGAATAGGTTCCAGCTACCCGCGACCCCAAACTGGCTTAGGTGTTTTCTTATTTTAATTCTCCTATTTATATTAACACATTTTTTGCAAGCATATTTAATCTCAGTTTGACCATCAAAACCTCAGTTAAGGTTCTACCAGTGCTTTCAGTATCCATCTTCCATGGAAACATTTCAGTAAAATAAAATAAATTAAAATGCAATAACATAACTATTTTTTTTGTTTCCATAATGTACCTGCATTTTTGACTCATAAATGCAATTATCAATTAATAATCCAAACTATATTTTCATCTTCATCTTCATTTCAAGGTCACAGCTGCATTATTTGACTCATAAATAAAATGAATGGATCATTCAAACTGCATTTCATTTTTACCAGCAACACTGCTTGTTTTGTGACAAAGTAAAAAGAAAAACGAAAAGGACATGGCTTTTTCATTTTCATGTCCACCCTGCAAGAAGTGTAACATAAATTAATTTGAATTCACAATCCCACGTGGTGCAGGAGAGTTATGTCAGCGGCCGCTCGGTTTCTTCAGCCCCAGTCTGGCAGTACTTTGTATCTAATATGGCAGGGAGAGACTGTAGCGATGCAGAGATCCTACACTCGCTGCTCCCACTTTCAGAATGCTTAATAAAGATTACAACCGCTTAGAAAGTGATGATACATGTTGCTGCATCTCTCAGGATCATTCATAAAACATGCTGCCACGTTGGCAATGTTGGCAGCAACACTAAAGTTGGAGAATTCAACTTGCGGTTACTGACAGTCTGTGTAGTGCTACAGTTTGGGTATCTGAGTTAGTGAGTTTGGGCAAGACAGGACAGCTGCAGTTAATGTAACAGTAATCAACCACATCTAATCTATTGCAGCCAAAACATATTTAAAAGATAAAGTAACAACATTGACAAAAGAAGAATGCTTAAGACAGACTTGTATCTAGAGACAAACACACAAAAAAGTATTTTTTCATGATCATGAAGACTAAAGTGAGCAATGAGTGGCTCATTCATATCTTCTGCTGGTGAACAATCAGCACATCAGTAGTTTGTTCACTAATTGTAGCTGCTACTACCAAAGTGGAATATGCATTGACAGGTATTTTAGTTTGTGATGGAAATCATTTCCAACCTGGAAACAGCAGCTAAAGCCACACTTGTAGCCACAAAAGCTCAATAACATCAACATAAAAACCGTGTGCTGGAGACTTCCTTTTCATTTACTGTGGATTACTCGCATGTTTCTGAAATTAACTATAAAAACCTGAAACTGAACAGAACAGACAGCTGCACTCATATGAGACTCTTACTCTGAAACACATTGCTGAACCGGAAGTTATTATAGTATGTTTTTAGCTTGATGCTTTGGTTATGTGTGTATTTGTGTGTGTGTGTTTACCATATACACTAATAATAGCATTCTCACTATTGATCTAAACAACAATATTCAGTTTACAGTGTTTTACTGCTTAACTGGCTAGAAATCAACTAGAAATATTATTTAAACTCCTGTTGACATTTGTCAGTAGAGCATAATGTAATTATTGACACACTGTTGAGCAATTAACATCAAAATATTATCATCCTTTTTTACCGAGTAGCTGGAGAGGGTGTTTAAGTCATATCATTTGGATCTCAGTCTCATTTCTCAGATTAGCAATTAAACACACTAAAGTAACAAAGAAGGTCTCTTCCATATTACTATATATCAGTGGATACAAATTATGTTAGATGTTTAAAAAAATAAAGCTGACATTAGGGTTAAGGTGTATATTTTATTGATTTGCTTTGATTTAAACAACCATTGAACAGTTTCAGAAAACATCAGTTTAGGTTTATAATAGTCTGTAATTCTCCCAAAGCAACCTTGTGGGTAATTTGTTCATCCAGGAAATAACAACCTTTAATGACATTCAAAGATACTTCACCTTGGGTGGACATGAAAGCAAGTGTGAAAATGCCTATATAAAAGTAAATGTTGTATAGCAAAAATAAAGTATTTTTGCATGAATAACAGAATTTTATTTTCTGACCTCAATACCTACAGGAAGAAAAGCATTTGATGGGGCACATATATTGATTACACGTTCCTATTTTGGTCAGATTCAGAAACAGAACTCCATTGATTTTGTTTATATTTAAATATACACACCTGGAGAATAAAGACTCCTACATCAGGATATTCTTTATTGACTACAGCTCTGCATTCAATACGGTCATCCCTCACAAGCTCACCCACAAACTGTTCTCCCTCGGACTA
>JBAMHV010000017.1:9402228-9420276 GCA_037177535.1 Pseudomugil gertrudae | reverse complement strand
CACACACACACACACACACACACATATATATATATATATATATATATATATATTCTGTTTATCTAGTCTATCTAAATAATTTCAGAGCTGGAATCGGCATGTGTGTGTTTGTGCGTGTGTGTTTGCTATTGTGGTGAAATAGTTTAAAATCATTTGAAAAGGATCATGGCTTTTAGCTTGTTTGGTTTTATTGTGGAAGTTGATCTCTGTTGTGCATTTGGATTTGCTCCTGACTATGAACAGAAATATCATCTAAATGCTTCATGTAAAAAACTATATTGTTTTGAATATATGCCTTGATTTGCACAAACTAGGATTTATTTTGGTTTAAAAAATATAAAGAAAAGAAACAAAAAGACAAAAACAAAGGAGGCTGATTCAGCTTCATCTCATATTTACATACATATAATTATCAGGATATCTATTGAAAAAGTATGAAGCTAAACAAACAACTCTCATGTAAATTTTGTTGGAGAAACTGATTTTCTGTGTTGTCATTATTAATAAATGTAAACGGAGTGGTTTATGGTTGTATCTCTGCAGTGTAGATATAATACTGAGGAACCAGACTAAAATGCTTATATTGTCTTTGCAAGAAGAAGGTCAAGAGGGTCAATAATTGTGGCGTTGAGAGCGTCTGGCTGGAGCCTGAGGCCTTCTCTCACCATATCACAACAACACCACAGTCAATAGACTCCAAATTGAGCCCTCATGCAGAACACTGGGCAAATCGATATTCTTAAAAAGGTTACACGTCAAACTATTAAATACTTTATTGATCCATAAACAATATGTAGTGCTCCCAGAGAAATCTATAGATAAGTTATTCCTGTCCTGTGGCATAGATGGGAAAAATTCCTATCATTACTTCTGATTTATTATTGTCACGTGGCAAATAACTCTCATTCACCTTGTAGCACGAATTGATAAGTGACTCTCTTTTATGCGCATTCTCAGAAACATTTGACGGTTTAATGTTTATGTCCATTTAACATAATTTTCCCCTAAAGCACAAAAGAAAAAGGTGAGACTCCTTTCGATAGATCTACATGTGAGACTATCCCTGAAAGAAACAAAAGCAAATCTCAAACTAAAGAGCATCTTTCTTATAAAAACCAGTTACTTCAAAAACACAACATTAATTTCTTTATTCCGTGCTGCCTCAAAGTCTTTTCAGTAAATGGAGCAGCTGCCGCAAAATTGCAGGTTGAACAATAAATCTGTCACAATTTGTAATTGCAGGGCATGAAGAGTTTTAAAAAAACAAAAACAAAAACGTGTCTGAGGATGAGGTTTTTATGTTTGTCAGGTGAAAATCTGCCTAATGGAACAAAAAGAGGAGCAGGAGAAGACCGAGATGGAAGGCTGCAGTGATAGCTATCAAAATTAACGAGTCATAAAGAAATGCATGCAAAGTGAGGTGATTTGGCAAGATTCTTTACCAGAAAGAGGTAACTTGTGGTCACTGTCATTACAGGTGAGAACAAATAACTGAACCTGTGAACAACAGGATCAATCAAAAGCAAAAATATGCCATCGTTTACACCAAAAGTGGTGAATGAGAAAATGTTAAGTGGCACGCACAGGTTTTTTTTTATTGCTTCTTAAGTCATTATAGCAGGTGGAGTTAAGAGGAACATCATGTGAGCAAGGGTGGTGTTAGATATAGTACAGTGTAAGAATGCCGAGAAGCAAAGGGACCCAGAATAGAAATAAGTGACCAGTGGCAGTTATGAATGCACAGTCAATAGAGAGCCAGAGAATGGGCAGGAGAGGGAAAAACGAAAAAGGGCAGGAGAGCAAGAGAAAGTAAGTGGGATTGAAATAAAAAGGGACTGACAGTGAAGAATGGAGGCAGTTAAAGATATCTGCCAAGCGATCTGTTATTACAGAAAGAAAGAGACAAACAGCTTCTTTCTCTCTCTTTTTTCTTCTTTTACAGCAGAATAAAGACACTCATCAATTTAAATCCGCAGGGTTCCTGGAACTCACCTTTTCTCTGCCAGATGCTGGGTGGTGAAGGCGTGTTTCTCCCTCCTCCTGTCCATTCATCACACAGAGGAAGAAGACACCCCTCCAGAGGCATCCTGGGTAATCTTGCATGGCCGGGAACGTGGTGATGGTGAACGGATGGCGGCAGGGCCCTTTGTTATTTACTGCTCACTTAGCCCCTCTGCACCCCGACACACATGCAATTTATGAGGACAATCGTTGGACCCGCTGCGCTCCAATGGAGCACTCCCTTATGGATGTTCATGGAGCCAGGAGAGGAGAGGGAGAAAGGTAGAGATAGTAAGAAAGACAACGATTGAGGTTGTGGTGTCATACAGTTTTCATTACTAGAAACTAAGCTTCATAACAAAATCATCTAACGAGTGTCTAATACATTTTGGATTTGATTAAAACTCATTCAGTCAAGAATATTTCAAACCTGAATTTTTGTGCAGTTAAGGTAAGGAAGTGCATGGCCCATCTCATGATATGAACTGAGCTACCTGCCTGTATGCCTACTCTGAAATGCCACCAACACCCCAAATGTCACCAGAATGTCATCAGTTCCGCGGTCTGTGTTTAGAGCCTTTTTCTTTTTCTTTTTTGGGTGAATTCATTTTACCAGATACCTGTTTTCCTCCACTAATCCCTTCCTCTTTTGGTTCCATTTGTACAACTTCCGAACCTCACCCATGCTTTTTTGTTCCGAGTCGGCACAAATCCAGTGCAGTAAATGTTCACTCCTAGCAAATCATTAGAATATTCCCTGATAACAAGTCTATTTTCATAAAAGAGAGATTAATGAGCTTAACCCTACTCGTGTTCCATCCATTACATGCTGTAAATCAATAATCCAGTAAAACTGTTCTTCAGTTGGGCAACAAAGCTCCAACAGCAGCATGCTCTCTCGCTTCATGAGTTATTTGAGCTGCTCTGCTATCTCCTTTTGTTCTCTATGAAGTTGTCTTTTGGGATAACAAAAACCAAACGCTTGTATTTTTAGTATTTTCTATACAATCTGGTGTGAAACAACATGAGGGGTGAGACTCCAGGAAGCAGAGAAAGCAGAGAACGAATAACACACAGGTTGGAAAGGGAGGAAGCGAAAACAAATGAGTTGAGAGGAGGAGTGATGAGGCCGAGAGAACAGGGGAGAACATGAAATGTAGGGGAGGACGTGGTGATGGTGGAGACGCAGTAGTGGTGAGGTAGACAATTTTACAAGACTTTGTTTAATCAGCCTTTCCTCCCTCTGTATAACTGTGCTCTAAGGCATAATTGTTCTCTCCCACCCTTTTTATTTAACTCCTTTTCTTCATTTAAATTTTATTGGCACCAAAATGAAAATCTTTCATTTATCTTTTGACAAAATTATTGAGTTGTTTGCAAAAGTTTTCTTTTTTTACTTAAAAGTAAAACGTAGCCCAACAGTTTTAGTTTTATTCTGTTTTCACTCACATTCAAAGCATTTGGCTCATTTTTTATGCTTCAGTCATGTTCAGTAATAACTGATTGCACAAATTACATTACAATCTATCCTAATTTTCATTTGAATGCAAATGTGTGTGAGATATGTGTTCTGTCGCTGTCATAGCAACATATTTCTGGCTCTTCAGCAAGTATTAGGAAAGTGCATTCATCTTATGTGGATTGTCGGCAACTGTTCATCAATGGCGACACGTTACAAGACATTTTTTATTTCAAACTGAATAATTCCGAATTAAAGTATTCTCCTTCACGTTTACATGGATTCAGTCATTATGAGTTAAGGATTAGATAGAAAACATCTTATATTAACATCATGTTTAATTATTTAATTCCTCCTCAGATCGGAGTTGGGAAGGATTCTGAATGAACAGGAGACGGACGTGATGTTCTTACGTCTACTGGAAACAAACTCCGCTTCATGCTTCTTTTCATGATTTGCGCTTGCTGCAATGGCCAGATGACTTTACCAGCAGGTAAAGTCCAGTATTACCTTTACACCATCAAAAGCACAAATCTGTCCTATTGCAGGAATATTTTCTCAAAGCTGTGAAAATAAGAAACTTCACAGCAGATGAGCTTGAGCTACCTAAAGACTATCCCAACATTAGGATCAGGATGGGGAGATAGTTTAAGGACCATAAAGATTTCCTGGCCCATGACGATGACTGGCTGAGAAGCAGATTTAGGTTACCAAGAGTTGTGCTCTTACATCTATGTATGGAACAGGGTCTATTGTTAGATCCACCAATGCGCCGGAACCCTGTGATCCTGGTGAGAACCAGTTTGTCTATTTGAACTGCAAAAATATGCATTCAATTAGCATACAAGTTAATTGTGACTCGAATATGGTAAACAAATTTGACTGCAAGGTGGCCTAAGCCCCAGAGAGCAGAGGAGGCGCTTTGATGTGGTCCACGCTCATATGTGTTATTGTGGAGCAAGCCATTGGAATTAATTATTATTAATTTGGTCAGTTTTAAACCATTTCAGCTTTTTTTTCTTTTATTTAACTTAACTTTATTTTGAAAAATACCTTTAAAACAACCACAGCTAGAAAGTTCTGTACATATTTAGACAAAGCAGCACGGAAAAATAAAACAGGGAGGTAAATAGTAACATAAGATTGTTCATGATCTTTAAAAGTGTTTAAACATGATACACTTTTAAAAGCATAAACAAGTTAAAAACTACTTATAAAACAAAACATAGCACTAAAACATAAACAGGGTGTCATGCTCTGTTGAAAGCCAAAGAATTTAAATGGGTTTATAATGAAAAAAATATAAATAAAAAACTTGTCCAACCTGAAGCGGTATTTATTCCACAGTTTTGCAGCACAAATTGACAAAGCTCTGTTCACTCTGAGCTTCTATTTGGACCTTTGTGTGCCCAGTAGAGTACGCCATTGACAGAGGGGTGCCAATAATTTTTTTCTATGCCTGTGTGTTCCGCTCTGCTCAGGTAGGATGAGATAGAGTTGGGTTCAGTGTGGGGTTAATTTGAACCACACATAAAGCATCAGTCTGGTTAGCTGCCTGCAGCCCCAGCTGGCGGTCTGTCTCTCCTCGTGCTTTGGCTTGGCCTCTGTAGTGTACTGACAGAGTGGCAAAAGAAAAAGAGTTGGCAACTTCTGTGGATCATATGGCAGCACCAAGCCCCAACACTTTAATGCTTGCCTCAGCAACAATCTCTGCAACAGCATTTAAATTAGGAGGTAATCACACGCAACATACCCAGACACTGCATTTATTCTAAAAATGTGGGCATATTTGAATACAATAGATCAACATATCATTCAGTAATTTTCCAGATTTAACCATAGACCATTCCTCTAACTTCTGCTCCAAGATAATTCCTTCAGGCTAATATGTTTTTTAGTTGCTATTGTCTATAAAATCCCACATTATGTGACAAAATATCTGTATTATATAATTTCAAACTTTTTTATTTATATATTTTGCACTTATACTATGTTAAAGATTCAGTTTTGCACTTGTTAGATAATTGTGGCCACGTGGGACAGTTTAATATGCTGCATAATTAAATGGCAGCTTCATTAGAATAAGTGTTGCTGAAATTTAAAGAATTTACATGATATTACAAATGCAGCTGAACATCATAAGAGTCCAACATGAGTTCAGCATCCCAGATGAGTTGAGGATAAGAGACCAATAGTAAGAATGAAGTAACACCAGAAGCCATCTGCATGTGTTTTTAAACAGCCCATCGCTCGGCTCTAAATCCCAAAAGTGGGAAAGACTCCAGCAATCAAAGCGCATATGGCCAACGACCGGTGCCTGAATTATCCTTCAAATGTAGGTTAATGAATTCAGGAGCAGACTGTGCTCATGAACATCATCTTTAACAGCCTGACAGACACACCTGCCAATCTGTGGTGGAGTTCTCTGCGGAAAGATGTGTTATTAGTGAGGAGGGGGTGTGATCGATTAGCACCTCAAAAGAACAGCCCCATGGTTGACAGCCCCACCTTAGATGCTGGGTTGCTCAGGGTCAGTTTGCTCATCAGAGACCACCATGAGTTAATGAAACACACTGAGAAGGTTATTAAGACACAGGCACCTCATACCTCACGGTCCTGTGCCTGATATATTAATTACTGTTTGTGCATATGTGGACTTTCAGATATTTGTTGGTGGCTGTGTACAAACACGCCTGCTGCTAATTAATGAGTTTCTGTGTTTGTGTATACAACATCACATGTGCACCTCAGATATATAAACTATTGTGTGCATTTGTAACACAAACAGCTGTGGCATACAAAGAGATGCAACAATATTACTCTGTGTTTGCCCTTGGATATGCACCAAAACCTTTATGGCTGTGCCAGTAGAGGACTCTAATCAAACTTGGAATAAATGCAAAATTTGTTGATGCTGATTGTTAAATCTTAGCTGTTTATTGACTAATCAAACCCACCAAACAAGAAACAAACATAAAAAAATCTGACCCTGTGTTACATCTTTTAAAGGCCATTCCTGTCAGCTCAGCAAATGAGTAATACAATGTAGATGGTCCAAGTGTTTATATTAGTGAGACTTTTCTACTGCTGATTACCCATTGCATTCTGGTATTACATAAGTTTGTCTCATTAACTGTACTATTAGAGGCTCCAGTTTCTTTTATTGGAAGCACAGGATGGCTTGCCTACATTAAAGCAACACCACAGATGGTTGTGCTATCATCAGAGTGGCTGCATATTGTTTATGACAGAAACAAGATAAGGGATTAATACCTGATGCTAAGAAATGAAAATATCTGAATATTTTTTTCTTTTAATTAAGTTCATTACAAATGACAGTATCTGCTTCCATCTCCCCTGTTGTTAATTACATCTGTCTAGACCACAGAGTTGATGTCATAAATACAATAGTCAGATATCTGCAGAGCAATGCTACTAATACAGCTTTGCATGTGTTTGTATGTGCGCCTTTATATGCAATCAAACACCATGCAAACTCATGTTTAATTAGTGTTAATTAAAAATAAATTCTGAATAGCATGGATGTGATGCAAGATGTCTCTCATTTTACATATTAGCAACTGCTGGACAGTGTCTGTGTTATACAGGAGCAATGAAATATGTGTAATCCCTAGAAATGAAAAAGACATTATCTCTCATCGTGCTTCATGTGTCTTTGTCCAAGGCAGCCCAGTTCGACCTGCTGAGTGAGCAAACCTCCTCTCTCTATCTTTTTCCTTAATCGCATTCACTTTTGCTGCTGCAAATGGGATGGCGACCAAGGGGTCTGCACTACAAGCAGCAGATTAAAGGATTACCATTAATTAGATGTCAGGGACAGAGAGGGGCTTTGCCTGTCTTGGCCATGATACAATATCTGTTAATCTGCTGCACTCCTGGATAAAAAGAAATCATTCCATTGGCAGAAAAAATAGGAAAAGAAGGATGGGTCCAAGAAACAACTGAAAACAAGAACAAAGAAGAAAAGAAGTGAGGGGTGGGTTAAGAGATTGAAAAGAGCAGAAAACAGCAAATATGCACTTGAGTTTACATTGAATGTGTTCTTGTAGAAGAAAAGCAGCTGGGTATAATGAGACTCAAAGGGGTGAAAGAAAAGAAAAAAATGAGTTCATAAAAGGCTAATCTGTATAGAAAAAAGAGTGAAAGAGAGAAGTGAAGTGGAGGAGCTTAAATGAAGAGCAGCTCTAAAGAAAAATAAAACAGAGCATGAAGCATAAACACTATTTTATTTTAGTTTGAATAACATGATTGGTGTTATTTATTTTTGTGTTGGCTTAGCAGTAGATCTTACCTTTTTTAAAAATGATTGTTCGAAATGTAAAAGATTGTTTAAAAAGAAAAAGACTAATGAGTGTGAATCTGCACAGCTGCATCCGATAGACACACATGTGCCACTCTTACATCGCTCAGATGGATAGCAAGTAAATAAGGTGATTGACAGGTGACTGGTCCAAGTTTGATAAGGCAACGTTCTATAATAGAAGTCTTGACCCTTACTTATAGTGCTATTAACTCAAAACAGACTGCCTGTGTTGGCTTCATCATTCTTTGACAAACACTATGATGCTGTGCCTGAAGCCAGGTGGGGGCAGGTCCTGTTAAACACCCACCTTCTCCTCAGCAGATAACATTTGCCCTATGGGCGTTCTGGTTTTGGGCGATGCTTGGACGGATCACCTACACTGCGCCTACTGACGTTTCGGCTTACCATCGGTACATGATGGTGGTGTTGTGTATGGGAGATACATGAACTAAATTTGATCATGAAATATACAGCTGTGGGTTTTTTTGTGTAAAAGACCTTAAGGCAAGTGCAAGGTAATACATTCCTGCTCCAATGAGTAGCGCCTAATGTAAATTTCAGTTGTGAGAGAGTAATAGACGGAGACGGGCTGTGACATCATTTACTTATGGCCAGACATAGGGCATTCCTTCTATTTGGGTTGAGGGGCTGGGGGGGTCCCCCATGTGAGCCCCACTCGCCTGAGACTCTAATTACTTTGGGGACCTGGAGAATTCAAAGGATTTAGATATGAGAAGAAAAAAAAATCATTTCTAATTTACTGCACCACTTGATGTTTGTCTTTGCTTTTGGTGAGACCTGTGCTCTGAAACACAAACAGACAAAATGCACATTTGTGGCTTCTTGATAAAACTGAAACATTATTAGAGCTTTGACTCTGCTGTGTTTATCCCTGGGGAATGTGTATATGTGTGTGGATAATAATCTTCTGGACAAACACAGTGTAGCCTCAGCTCACAACACACACTCCCAGCGCTATCTTCATCTCACAAAGCTCACCTCCTGCCTGTCCGCAGACATTTCTACTCATGCTGTTGAGCCACTGCCCCAGAGCACTTTTGAGCAGGAAATAAATTACCTCTCTTAAATATAAATCTGTGTTACTTCTTGATTAAGTCGTATCTCATTCCCTTTTATCACACAGTTGGGAAGACATTTACACAAACTTGTGAAAAATTCAATAATCGGTTCGTATTTGGGAAAATGTTCTGCACGAAAGACTCAGAAAAATGTGGATCACTTGGTTAGATGCAAATGATACTTCAGTTTCACAACTTTTATGCAACGATAATTATTAATCAAAGTCAAAGAAGTGAAGAGAAGTATTCATTTTCATTTTTCATTAGTTTGTGGCTTTAATTATATCTTCGCCTGATCTCAATCAGATATAGTCCCCTGTGGACTTAGGAAGGTGCTGTCTAAACAGTTTAAAATACGGGCTCCTTGACAACAGAATTTTTGAAGCATGATAATCAGAAACACATTTTGGTTGTGAGGTCAAGCGATAATAATTGCCTGGCAGGTTGGTCAATTAACACTTCCCCCTACACACATGTTTGGATCTGCATGCCTATGTTTATGTTTTACCTTTATATAGAAGTTCAGAAAGGTGTTAATTTCCTTCCTTTCTCTGATTAAGTCAGACAAATGCAAACCGCATCCATGATATTAATATATCAGATAAAGAGGGAAGATTGTTTTTCATACTTAGTAACCGTGACATGGTTTAGATTTATGAAGCCACAAAAGCCTAATTCAAGAGGTTACACTGTTTCCAGGAGAAAGCCTTAAGAAAACTTATTGATAAAATGAAGATTTATTAAAAACAAAATATTCACAGGGATTCAGTTGTCCTCAGCTGAGAGTCTCCCTGCACAAAAGCACAGAGCCATGACCAATGAAATGAGAGTGGGAGAAAATGGATTGTAAACTTTCCATCATCTCCATTCTCTCCTATTTAACAGGGGAGAAATTTTGCTCTCATTCTGAGTGGCAGAGACCAGTAAAGCCACAGTGTTTTACAGCCTCTCAGGTCACTGTTGTCAAAGATTGGGCACCAGAGACGCCTGCTTGAAAGTCACAAAGTCATGGAGGATAGAGAGTGGGAGTTTGCAGAGTGGGCCTTCACTGACAGAATACGGTGTTATTAATGGTTTAAGGCAATAATGCCACACTTTTGCAATTTAATTGAGCACACAGTGAGCTACACGTCAAGAAGCTGGCAAGTCTAGCTGGCATTTGTTGACAAGACAAGGTTAAGATTGCGCACGACTGTGTAAGCCCATGTATATGGGTTTCTTTGTATGTGTGCGCCTTACCTGTGTGGGAGTGTGACAGACAGAATGAGACCTCTCAACAGAAGGTGCTGGGGAGACAATCAATACTGTTTACCCAGGTGTGCGGCTGCAGCCTTTCCTCGTTATGCACCGCAAGGGAGGCCACTGCTGAGTCTGGGTAAGGAAGAGCCAGGGGAATATGAACACATAGTCAGCCGCATCGGCTTTGCTGTCCTCTTTTTATAATATGTGACAAGATAATGACTCTATAGCAGCCCTGAAAATATCCCCTATAGATTTATTAAGCATGTGTATTTTTACTATGATGTGATCTGTTCTTTCTTAAAAATCCCCATGAGCAGTAAAACAAGATATCCATTCAAAAGTGTCTTTATTTTGAATGTAATAGTCTTCAAAACTAAGATTATTTGTGGGTCCTTTACAAAGCACAGGGAGGAAAAGTGCACAGAAATGGTTACCTACAGCATGCCATGACATTGTTAAAAAAAACCAGTTTGGCTCTTATTATCTACTAATAGACACAATCCCAAGGGTGCTTTAGGATTAAATATAACTGAAAATAATGAGTAATATTTAATAATTTCATAATGTAACCCAATCATAATGTAACCTTTGGGTATCAGTTTCTAGAATGAAGACTGTTGGGCAGTTCTGAAAAGCTGCACGCCATACTCATTCATTTTTTATGCATGCTGCCAGTAAGCTGTGCCAAAGAGCTGATGTCCCTCATTAGAAAAACCAAATCCAAGAAAAAGTCCAACTACTGCCAGGCCTACGCATTCACAAAGATGATGCGGCATCCACACAGGAGATTTCAAGGTCAGAGAGAATACTGGTTGAAACAGATTTAAGATTGTGGCCAGTATAAACTATTTAAACAGAGTGGTGCTGTTGTAGAATAAAATCAAGGGAAGCAGAGATGTGTTTTCTCATGCTTGTTAACACTAACTCAATTTGACTGCAGAAGGAAATAGACATGCTGATGGAGGTGATTGTGTACGCAAGCGGATCGAGGTGAAACGTGTGTGATTTTCACGCCAACAGTCAATTTATCCACGATCTGAGGGAGGGGTTTGGCAATGGAAAACACAAATCAGAAGTGCAGAATATTTGGCATTGATTAGGAAAAGACTGTAGCAAGTGTAACTAGTCATTCATGATCTGGTACCCGAGATAATTATACCCACTGAGTCCACAAAAGCCAACATTTATCCAGCCCTGAGGGTAAACCCTAAGGAGGCTCAGCTCCAAGTGAGCTGGGATGCAGAGTTAACACATAAAACAGTATGTCTCATCACCAATATCCTCTGGAAAAATATACATTATAATTTTCAGCAATTCTATGTATCAATAGCAACACATTTCCTGTTAGTAATCATCAGCTTTTTCTTTCTACAACTACTTTCCTGACTCAGACACACACGCCACAAAGTAAATTCACTTTTGGGTCTGAAAGATTTCTGTAAAATCTTTGGGATGCTATAGGTATAGTAAGAGCCTTACGGCACCAGATAGGGTACAAGGATTACACCCACACTAGATTAAACCAGCACCATTGCCTGCTGGGAATCCTAACAATTATCAGCTTTTTACTCCAAGGATGTGGGACTGATGGAGAACAGGGGGTCTTGAGGCAGAGGAGGGGCCAGTCAGGCATTGGTTGTCTCACAGATAATGTCTCCATCTTAAACACTGGTCTGTCACATTGAGATAAACAGCGCCTGCCAGGTAAAAAAATTACAAGACATCAGACGTCTCAGATGAGCTGTTAAAAAGCAGTTTGAGATGTGGCATTCTCTATTTTGTTTCATGTGATTGCTTAAGAATACCCTGCTGCTTATCTCCTTGCATTCACTTTGCATCATGGATTCAATGTTGGCCTCTACTGTTGTGGTTAAAAGTGTAGGTAGATTTTGATGTCTCTTGTAAGTTATTGGACCCATCTGAGGACAACGGAAAGACAAAACAGGGGCTATAAAGTGAGTAATAAAACAACATATGCTACTCCCTTCCACCTCTGCACTTAAGACTGGACTGGCTTTATTTTCCCTCTATTGCCTACCTTGCACACCCCTGCCCAGTAAAATTCCCATTTGCCTATATTTGGAAAGTCATTGAGTGTCTTTGACAAAGACAGACTGAAGTGAATGTGAAAGTGTGCCCCTGGCCCTGTCGCCTTGCAGCAGAGCAGGCCATCTGACCACCAGCAGTAGGTTAGGCCGTTTGGGGCCATCAGACCAAACCTCGGAGACTCGCACAGCCACCATTGCCAAGTGGCTCTACTCTCCTTCAAGCTTCAGACTACTCTGACCACTTTAGCCATCACCATCCCTCCTCTGTTACCGCTGCAGGTGCCAGCTCTTCTGCTCAGACGGATCCCACAGGAGAACAATAAAAAAAAAAGTCATCCAGTCAAACACATTTGTGTGTGTGGTAGCAGGGCAGTGATGTGAAAGAGCACTGGTGACAAAATGGGACTCGCGCGATGAGGTGTCGAGGAGGTTCAGTCCCAGGAGGGCTAATTTTATATTGTTACTCAGATGACCTTGAGCTGGGAACCATGGAAACATTACTACTTTGACTCTGCAAGGTGTCTTGGCGACTCTGCATTCGTGTTGCGACAAAGCCCTCTCACCTCAGAACAGAGCGAAATCGCCAAAGGCAAAAGACTGGAAATAATAGCAGAGCGCCTTAGGTACCCAGGAAAAGAACGTTTCTGAAAGAAATCTTTTGAGGTGCTGCTGTTCATGCTCCATAGCTCCTCTTCACACAGGTAGCTGTATTTGAAAGCTATTGATGTTCTTGTTCAATCAATGGAATAACAAAGTCTTGAACCAAAGTGACTTCAAGAAAAGTGAGGGTAAGCGGGTGTGCATGTGTGTGTGTAAGAGAAAAGAGACAGGATGTGTGTACATTTGTAAAATCTGACTGAGTGCTCAGGATGAGTTTAGAAAGACACACAGGTGCAGAAAGAAGGAAAATACCATGAAGACTTGATTCTGTAATATTAACTGGGAAATTAACTGAATCAGTGTATGTAGCAGCATGTCACAGCCACACTATGTACAGCTGTGTTTGTTTTCTATGTTTTGATATCCAAATCACATCAGCAGGGATACACTGAACCACGATTATTTGTTTTAGGAATTAAGCATTATTAGCTTTTGATTAACAAAAATTGTGCCAAAGCAGGGCAAGATAATATATCTCTATGCAAATTCAGGAAAAACAAAACCAAACTGGCAGAACATGTTAGGCATAATGATGATTCTCCTCATTTAGCTCAAAAACAAATGCAGACGTTTGTTACTGAATAAGCAAATATTTGCCATTAGTATCTGCAAAAGCCTTTAATTTGAATGTTTTCTTACTTACAACCTGATTAAACCTGCAGACAGACCTGCCAATGGCTACTTCATCATGTCATGGCTCATTGTCATGACAGCAGCCATTCATCTGTGGAAAGATAAATGGGAAATAAATGCACCTGTCTTTGTGTCACACCCAGTTCATGCCCTATGTCTGTCCTAGAAGCAGCTCATCTGTCACCTAAACACCTACAGTGGAAAACATCCTGTGGTTGGCTAAAACTCTTATGCCCTTTCACATATTTTTTGTCTCTGTGAATCAACTCCAAAGCAGGAAGCTAAGATTGTATTGTTACATAATTGGCATTAACAGTCATTTTAAAGGTAAATGTGCTTATGTAAACAGGCCCTGACTCGTAACATTTAGTATTAACATTTGCTATAATTACTTAAATAGTGTTCTAAATAAAGACAGAGGGTCTTGCATCATTGTTTAGTGTTTACACCGAGCAAGCATTTGTTGTTGGCATTTCTTTTCCTGTGAAAGACCTCGGGAACCATGTCTTCCATACCTCAATTAAAGTGCTTTCCTGGAGCTGCCTTGCTCTGAGCATGGCCATTATCACCCATGGCTCCCAAAAGTCTAATTATGCCCACTCCCAACACCCCCCTCCAACCCAAACTGCACCCACACTGTTCTATCTGGAACCTCACCTCAGCCTCCATGCAGCCAATCAGACAGCAGTATGTGGAATCACTGGAGTATGGGATTGGATATGTAGCACAGGGTATCTCGATAGGATGTATTGATTAAATACCCCAGGGGAGACCTGGCACAGCAAGACTGTTGCTAAACTCTGAACTGCTGGTCAGCAGTACTTTGTACGAACACGATAGGTTCCAGGATGCAGCAAAGCCATGGTGGATACCACACCCCTGCAGTGTGCAATAGGATAGACCACCTTAAAATAGCTACATTTTTCAGAGTACTATTAGGCACAGTGTAATGGCATTTACTATTTTGGAAATAATTATTTTCACCTTAGCATAAAAACAATATTATAATATAACTTAGTCACTATTCTGCACAGAGAAATTCCCTTTGGATTTACCCATGAATGGTAGCCATTGAATTAATTACATTAACTAATCAAAAGACCCAATTAAAAAGGATGACTTTAAACTTTTTGTCAACAAGGAAATTATCTTAATGACTAAAGAATACTGTCTCTTATAAGAGCTTTAGAGTACAATATCCAGCTAAGCCCAGAACAAATCGTTCATACCAAATACTGATTATTAAGGAAATACAATCTATTCCAAACTGAATCCTATGAGCTGGTTTTAGGTGTTGCAATTATTGTCAGTTTCAGTTATCCTTGTGTTACACTTCTACCAGATGGATATGCACTGAGGTAAGGAGTGGTGTGGACCAGAAGCAGGTAGGCACACTGATGCAGGTTAAGGATATTTAACATGATACAAATTTAGGATATTACACCAACCGAGAACCAACAATAACTAACTACAAAAGATAAGACAAAATGAACTGCACCAGAACTGAAACCCAGGAAGTATAAGTACTAAAGAAACCAAACAAGACACAGGTGTAATGAATGAACTAACCAAGACCAGGTGGAACTTATAAACGGGAAACAAAGCTAGACAAAAACGTGAGGAGACCAGGAAACATATCAAAATAAAACAGGTAATATAGAAAACCCAAACACAAATCCTGACACCTTGGAACTCAAAATTCTAAGAAATGTTTGCAGAAAATGACAAAGCAGTCAGATTTTCAAGCTGAGTACAGGTAGTTTCAGAGTAGCCCCAGCTTTCAGATTTAAAGATGGCTGTGTCCAGTTGCCTGCCTTTTGGAGTTCAGTGCTATCTTTATTAAAATGATTTACAATCTAGTTTTTTATTATAATTTATTCATTTCTTTCTTTTTCATAAAAATCTTGATATTCATCTCTAGAGGTGGAATAAACCTTTGATTCATCAAGACAGTTATGTTGAAATTATCACTCTTTTGAGAAGAGCTAAACAATAACATTTTACCCATAAACATGTCAGTTTGTTGCAAACAGGGAGAGGAATACATTTGCTTCTGTTACATAAGCAGAATAGAAATTTGATAGGAAAAAACAAATAGAAAAAAAGGACCAAAAAACAGCCAAATGGGAAGTTCAGGAAGTTTGGGGTACAAACAAAATGTATCTATTCTGTATAGAGAGCACAGATGAGACCTCGCTATCATAAATTAAACACTTAAAGCAGAAAGGTACCAATGCATGTTTAGACCCAGGCTGAGGATATACTTTGCACTATTATGAGCATTGAAACACTTGTTTTGAAATAAGTTGCTATCACTCAGTAAAAAGCCAAATCAAACAACATAACTGAAAGCTTTAAGAACATCTTTCTACCATTTAGAAATTCCATCATGTTGAACTTTTAACCATTCGTGTAATATGAAGCTATTATTGAAGACTGACTAGAAAGAGACTTTTAATGATGAAAGAGATGACGCTTCACTTTTCATAGTGCTCTTCAATATACCCAACTACTGAATGACATCCAGATTTTTCTAAGTGAACTGTCTGACTTTTCCCTCACATACATAAAACCGTTTTTTACATTTATTTAGCAGCATGCCGTCATGGTATTATCATTTCAGTATATAGGAACATCACAGGAGAACAGCATTTACACCTCAGGGGTGTACTTGGTTGTATAAAATAGCTTCATATTCTTTGGCTATTATGCATTCATGCAGCGTAATCATCAGACTTAATGGTCCCCAGTAGAAGACTTCACCTACTATTACAGCACGGCTCCCGTGTCTAACAGTCGGCAACAGACACAATGGGTTTAGTTTTTCTCTGAATCTATAGAGAGTAAATGGTAAGTCATCATTATTATTATTACCTCTTACTTTGATTCAAGGTCCAAGTAGTAAAAGGCAGATTTTGCCACCTCAGTATGTGTTTAACAAATAAATGATGCTAAATATCTGCCTACTGTCTTTCCTGCTGTGGCCTTGCACTCTAACTTTGCTGACATGGCTCGACTCATTTCCAATGTGTCACACGTAAGCTGTACATATTACCCATTCATACAACTTTTTAAGATGTTAATGCATGAATATTGGACAAAAATATTTAGCCAAAGAAGATTTTTTTTTTACTATATAATGACCAAGAAATAATTATTTTCCAGAATCTAATCAATAGATAAATATTGCTTTGTCCACTTAAAGATTCTCCATTATTGTCTATCTTCAAGCGTTTATTATTCTGATTAAAAGCTCACACTGATCTATGTAGTAATTATATGAGTATCTGTTAAATAGTTACAAAAAACAAAAGAAAACGGAAGCATTAAAGATAAAATGTAAATTCACTCTGACAGCCAAATCTCTAGTTTTTACTTTCACAGTTGTTTTTTTTCCTGTCTCTTGCCTGCCCACCTGCCTCATGAGTTTTCGTGACATTTCTGGAAATGTAATCTGCATCAACTTTTCATTAGAGCTGAAAACCGAGAGAACATTAAACCACTGAATGTGAAAAAGATGATTTGTCATTACTAATACCAAAACCGCATGCTTCATATGTCTGTTTTAGTTTTGTCGCTTGATTTGCCCAGATGGTGCAAAACAGAAATAAAAAACAAAATGCAAATCTCACACCAAGCATTTTGTTCACAACATAACACAGAAAACATTTCCAGTATCAAAAGTGAGACAAATGAGTTTCTTTGAATTGGAAGATTTATGACAGGCTGTGTTTACTGATTAGCATCACCTCTCCTAAAGGTCTGGTAACATTAGTAAGGATGGAATTTGTAATATGCTCAATTATTTGTAGATGCATTTTTTTTTTGTCTTTTTATTTTTGTGCTGATTGCCAAACTTTTGATCTAACCTGCTTTTATGTTATAAATCTTTGCAGACCCTGAGGTTGTCTAGTACTGGCCCTTATGGAGGTTCCTGAAGTCAGGAATAAAAAATAGTTTCACTTCCTGTTAGGGAAGTGTTGTACTGGATATGCACACGTGTAACTTTGTGGAAGAGAAACTAGAATATTTTAAATGGTTTAGTGTGTTTTTATATGCATAAACTGTTTTCATTAGGTAAAGCTATTTCTGTTGCTTTTGACGTGAAAAGTAATTTAGAAATAACATTTGATTTGATTTTATCTCCCCATCTCAATCTATTAAAACACACCACTGCCACTAGACTGCATATATACAGAGTTCTCACTTTTTATATATATAAATAAATATAAAGGGTCAGATTTCTCACTGTCAGTATTGGATATGTTTTATTTGCTCTGCTGAGTAAAACATTGGCTTTATATAAATCCCATATTGCATTTTCTTTTAGACCCTAAATCATGTATTTCCAATTCTGGAAAATAGGAATACACAAAAAGTTTGGAAATGTTCCATAATTATTCAATTCAAGACATTTTTTTTCCTGACAAGTCTGTCCAGTCTTTTATAAATGTATGAGACACTCAAGTATTGGTGAATTTTCCTCCTTTACTAAAGAAATGTATTCTCAGTTTCTATGAAATGCCTGGCCTGGATGGACTGGCGACCTGTTCAGGGTGTACCCCGCCTCTCGCCCGTAGGCAGCTGGGATTGGCTCCAGCC
>JBAMHV010000017.1:9372240-9385987 GCA_037177535.1 Pseudomugil gertrudae | reverse complement strand
TATATATATATAAATTGATAAGGTGTTTAGGAAAGTAATTTAACTTAATATATATAGAATGAAAGTCTGAAATTATGGAATGAAACTTGAGAATATTGCAAGGTCATGACGTTACGTAGGCACAGGTGACTTCCTGTCTCCTATCAAGAAGACATCAGCATGAGTGAGACAGCAAGAAATGGAGTGGCAGCCATTCTTTCTAATGAATCAGTCCTAAACACTTTGGCACATGCATGTGCAAACCCAAACTGAAATATCAACATCCAGAATTCACAATAAATGAAGAGCTGCAGTCACCCACTGCTGGTCAGACAGGTCGTGCCAATCCTAAAAACCCTAGCCTGCTTGTTAACAACATGGCTTTTACTCTGGAGGCCTAGACAGCTCCTGCCTGTAACTGTCTACTTACTCAAAAGGGACCCAGATACAAGAGGTCAGAATGTAGTTAAATGCATTTCAGTGTTGAATGGGAAATGTTTAAACACTAATGATTTAGCCTAGGTGCACCACTTTAGTAAAGTCAGTTTTAGGTTGGATATTTGCGTTGGCACTATAAAAACAATTTTGGTTGATGATTGTGTAAAGTTACTGCCATAATTATTTGGCCTTTGTGACATTGGTCAGTCATTCTGCTTAATATACCATCATGAGATGGGTACAAAGGTTTATAGCACAATTGGACCAAAATGGGTGCTGTTTAGTTCTTAACTTTTTTTAGGTTTATTTACCATTAATAAGCAGTTCATCCTATAAAGCCAAACATATCTTATTTGCCATATACAGTTTCTGAGACTTTTTGCATCCCTTTATGTTTGAAACTTTGCTAAAAATCTGCTAAAAATACATGTTTCCTGCTGCCTAATGGATACCAGGAAAAAAAGACTACACTATTTTATTTATAAACCATTACACAGTGATAAAAATGCTAAATAAATTGTCTATGTGTGGCCAAATTGG
The DNA here is from genome assembly GCA_037177535.1 of Pseudomugil gertrudae. Classification (NCBI taxonomy): domain Eukaryota; kingdom Metazoa; phylum Chordata; class Actinopteri; order Atheriniformes; family Pseudomugilidae; genus Pseudomugil; species Pseudomugil gertrudae. Next base: position 9,385,030 of record JBAMHV010000017.1, on the reverse strand, counting down.
ACTAGTCTTCCTAGCTTTTCTCAGCTCTGGCTTTTAAAACGGAACTTTTTACAATATAGACAATAATTTGTACCTTTCTGCTCAGCTCAGATAGCTCCCCTGGTAATGTGTGCAATCAGGTGTGTAGTATGCAATGTGCATCCTAAGTGCAGGTTGAAGAACAAAACAATGTCACAAAGAAGAGAGCCATATCCTACAGGGACAAAGAAATAGAAGAGTAAACAAGAGGAAGAGGCAAACAATCTGCAAGATAAAGGTAAGCTTCCTCCAGGAAGGAAACTCCCTGAATATTTTTGACATGTTGATCGAATTGGATCAGTGTAGCCTAACAAATTAGACTTTACTTTTATTTTACCAGATTAGTTATCCGAATTGTGTGTATTTGAAGAATACTGATCTCTAACTTTTATTGAGGATATTTTCAACACTCTGGGTCTCTTTTTTTCCAAAAAGATGTTTTGATCAAAAGCAGATATTTCACTAGCTCCAAGGGACATAGTGTTTTCTAACAACTGGTTTTCTTCATGTGGATTTGCACTAACGGATTATAAATTCAGCTCATCATATGTAAAGTGCTTTGGATAAAAGCGTCTGCCAAATGAGCATTATAATATATGGGATTAAATCAAATTTTTTACATTAATAACCTTATAAATAGCAGGAAACTTTCCCAGTACTTTCTTCCCCTTTGTCTCTAAGAAATAAGACATCTTACGTGGATTGTGTTTCTGTTGCTTTTTAACTTTAGGTCTATCACCTTTCTCTGCAGAGAACTGTCTCTAAAAGCCAGTAAGTTAACAACTAAATAGACTTTGCAAGTGCTGTTTGTTTAAAACCAAAAATGATGAGCAAAGTGATGTTTACAGTAAATGCATTTCATATTGCTTTAGTTCACTTTTATTGGACCATGATAATCAACTATGTAAGTACTTTGAATATTAAGTGAAAGTCAGTCATAGACCACATTTCAAGCTGAATTTTAAACAGTAAAAACATACCTGGCTGATGTTAAATGTATCACTTCTGTGTTTCCAGATGGGGGAGTCAAACACGAAGCCAAGCATTTAGCTATCATGCCTCCTCTTATGGATCCAGCCGCTTAGCTTTGGAAGGTAGACATCCTCTCTTTCTTTAAGACACAGGTGTCAAACTTCAGTCCTCGATTGTAGCTATTCTACAGATCTTTGTTGTTCTGTACTCTACAATTGCTACAGAAATTAATGGGTCATTGTGAAACAAGCTGGTGGATCCATAAGCTCACTGACTGGTATGTAAAGAATTTGCACAACACTGTGGAAATTTTGAATAGGTGAAGATGGTGGGGCCCTCAGGTAGTTAAAGATGGATTTAAGGTGATTTAAACTGACCAGCTTGGTTAACTGGAGCATAACATTACAAAGGATTCTCCAGACAGCAACAATGAAAGCAATAAAATAAATATCTTTTATTTAAAGTACATTTTCTGCAAACCAAACTAAAATGGTTGCAATAATTAATGCAACTAACAATTAACCAAAAACCCTGAAAACTTTATTTATTTTACTTTAATCTGGTCCCATTTAAAATGCATTTGTGTAATGAGCAGCAGATTGACAACATAGGTTGCATCCATGAAAAGCTTGTCAGATCCTAGCTGCTAATAGAAAATTTATTCTGCTATTGACTTTTGCTTAGTGTCATTTTATGGATTGGATTATTGAGTTTTGAAACAAGCTAAACATTATTGTCAGTTTAACAATTTATTGTTAACACGCAGTAAGCAGGTCTTCTGCAAAAGAGCCAAATGCAGCCTCAACAGCTTGGTACATCCTCCTCCTGCTGGTCACCAGCTTGGTCATGCTGTTGTCAGAAAGAAACCCCACATGTCAACTACAATTTGATGCTACTTAGCCAATGTGGTTCTTTTGGTTGCTCTGAGACAAAAAGCATGAGAAATGCTAAATTCCACAGAGTTCAGTGGGGTTGAGGTCAGGACTGGTCTGGTCTGGAAGTAATCTCTGGTAGGCTGTGCTCTGACAGCAAGCATCATAATCTTGCAAGGTAATGGCCTTTAGTGTAAGCAGTGTGATACGTGCAGAGTGGCACCACCCAGATAAATAATGCGTGACATAATTCGAGGCATCTCAATACAGGGATATATCAAAAAAAGAATCTATAACCAGTGCCAATCCAATTTCTCCACAGTCTGAGGCCAAACTCAATCTTCCAAACCAAAAGAATTCCTTTATGTCTACTTTTATGTAGACATAAATTATGTCTACCATTACACTGTTTCTTAGTTGCAATATGTTAAGACCATTCTTGTTAACCATCCCCCACAGGTTAACACAATGGGCAAGAATTATGTAGTCATTCTGATTAGAGGTGTACATAGAAATACGTTTATTAACTTAATTCCACTTTATACCTGGTGGTTGTGAAGTGTTCTGATTGGACAAAAGGCGGACGTGACGCACTTTTTGTTTTGGCTTTTTTATTGGTTATATTATTAATAAACATATTTTTTAAGTATAAGCTTGATATATAAAGTTTATGTTACATAGTTTGAATATTTTGCTGGACAGACAGAAAAAAAGACATAAAACGACCACCAAATGAAGAAAGTAGACAGAGAACAAGTGGGAGAAAGAAATACACGTATTTCAGGAGGTAAGAGCAATCATCTGCCAACCTGAAAGTTGGTGGTTCAATTCCAGGCTCCTTCTGACTACATGCTTAAGTGTCCTTGGGCAAGACACTGAACCCCATGTCTTAAATGTAAGTTTATTTGGAGAAAAGCATCTGCTAAATTACTGTAGAATAGGATAGAACATCAAAACCCAACCACAGATTCTGGATCATACACTACTACACCTGTACCTAAACTGTGCCCCCCCCTCCTGTCTGATATGAACAAGCTAAAAATAAACCATGTACGTCAGCAAAAAAAAAACAGAAATGCACACCTGATTCCAATTAATGAACTTTCTCATCAGGTTCTTTGCAGCCTGTTAATGAGCATTTATTCCATTCAGGTGTGTTAAGTAGGGTTCCCTCTAAGACATGCAGGGCAGGGGACCTTGAGGACCAGGGTTGCAAAACCCTGGCCTAGAGTGAGTGAGCACAGGCTGCAGAAACTTTACTCAAAACTCTGTTGTTCATCACATGATCCTGGTCCCCTGCACCCTGGTGAATACCAGAAAGCAGAAGATTACACTATTATAATTTTGACCTATTCCCTGCTAATGAAGAGTAAATATACAAAAATATTTCTTGTTTTTTTCAGATTTTGTTCAAGGTTCAAATAAAGTTTTAAGATTTAAAAAATTGGATGTTTCTGCCCAGTTGTTCTCAATTCAGGTGTTAAGAGGTTGATGCTGAATTGTCATTTTCATATGGAATTAGGGGATTACATGGTCATTCTTCATCTTTTTATGGTGGCATTAACTTTTATTAAAAAATTAAGGATGAATTAAAATTCCCATGTAAACGTGGCCAATGACAAATCATCTCTAAACCCTTAATGTAGTTATTTCCCAATAATGTAAACAATGTAGAATATGCTTACCAATGTCTTCAGATCCAAAATGCCAAAAATGTAACTTACTGTTACCACCTGAAAGGAATATTCTGAATGGATGGATGGATACATTATTGTCACAGTACTTACAGCCACAGTAATACAGTGAAATCCGTTGGACCAAGATTAACACGCATACAACACATTACAGAATGCAGGTGATGTATATGTTAGACTTGAAGCAGAGAGAGTTAAATTTCTGGCAAGCTCATCCTAGCAGCAAAAAGGACCTTTTTCCACTTTCAGAGAGAAATGAGACATGTAACAGAAAGAGAGAAAAAAGGCTAATGCTTCCAGCAAGGTCATACCCTCTCCATTCATCATGTCAGTTTGTCGCAGTTGTCTTTGTGTGTAGTATGTTATGTTCATGAAGTGTGTCTTACCCCTGTGCTTTGGGACAAAGATATTCATTAGCAAGACAACCACAGAGAATGTTTGTTGATTACCCATCAAATGTGCTTGCTACATATTCACAGAAAACATTTTTCGGGGATAAATCAAGAACTGGAGATCGGTAATGTTTCCTGAAAAACCACTCAAGCGTTGATAACTGACACCTTAAGTCATGCATATTGATTAGGTCCAGGAGGCATTAGCAGAATCAGTTTAATCTGAGAATGGGGAAGTGGACTGAATGCTGCTGCAGCAGTGACTGAAAGGCATTTAAAAGTAGTTAAATACAAGGGCTGAGCTGTTGTGATAGGACATGTAAATAAACCTGCAACCAGGATGTATTACCATCAGTCCAAAGCAATACACCAATGATGAACTGCTTATTTTAAATGAGTGCAGTCTGGTGCATGCGTTATTTTGAAGTCATGTCCTCTTAAACAGCAAAACAGTCTCAGTCTTAATAATGAGAAAACTGTCATCAGTTGCATTAGTTTACTTCATTTTTACAAATTACAGTGACAATACCACTTCAATGCTAATATCTATCCCCTTAGTCACAGTATAATAGATGAGGAATACTGTGCTGTAGCTATCAGTTTATTTCAATTCACTATTGCCCTGCGTTTCAGACTGATGTGGATATGATGCATGTGAACTGTAATCATGGTAACAACAAAGTAGTTATTCCTTTCAATAAAGAGATAAATCAGTCCAGGTGGAACCCGATCAGCGTTTGTGCCGAAATCAAAGGGGACAGTTAGTGTTTGCAGTGACACATTTTTCCTGGAAAACTGTCTCTGGCTTCCGAGCATCCACCTCAGCAGTGAACAGAGAGGCACCTCTTCAGATTCGCTGTTGAAATTCAATGTGCCATCTTCAGTTTCCACAAAGGCGCTGTGTGGCTTTTTGGTTGCAATTATGAGGTGACTACCCCCACGGACAGACGGTGAAGACTACTTGAAAATAAACCCTGCTGTCGATGTACATAAAAGGGCAAAGCACATGTATGGTTATTAAAAAAAGGAGAGAGAAAATAACTGAAACCATAGCAGCAAGCAAGGCTGATCATATAAACTGTACATGAGCTAAAAAGCCTTGCAGACACGTACCAATCACAGCTCTTCTGAGTTTAGATGAATTTATTATTAATATGGCAAATCATAGGAAGCTTTTAATTGGAGACGCTCTTGTGAATGTCTCAGAGGTAAGCGGGGTGCTGTCACTGTCGATCTGCAAACTTCCTCAGCTTGGAGGAAAACGGCAGGGCATCGCACTTTCATGTGTACCTCCTGTTGACTGTGAAGGATGTAATTTGAAGCCATCTTTCTCCTCTCACCACAGCCTCTGATTAGCAGCCCTGACTCCCAGGCTGGAGCATACTAATTCAGGAACAGCAGTATCGGAATCACCACCATTAGTGGCAGGTATAGAGCATAAACGGCAACCCTTGAATGTCAATCACTAAAATTAGATAAAATATTCTGTTTGGCCGCTAATAATATCTTGCTCAGGGGGGGTTGGGGGTGAAGACGAGGAGACAGGGAAACGGGAAGTACAGAAATGATGAATGAAAGCAGTAGGGAATCAAAGGGGGCTGGACTGTTCAAAGTCAAAGCTGTGATCATTACATGCATTCAGGCAATCAGTATGAAATTAGCTCAGACACTGATGGGAATTAATGATGGGAAGGGCTTGGGTTCCAGGACACTCCAAACCATCATCCATGTTTTGCTTCCTTTTGACACACATTTGCCTCCCTAGGACTATGTTGTACCCTTCTGTGCCGTTCCCTAATGATAAGCTGCACCTGGTCATCATTACATGCACCAGCATGCAGTAACCCAAAGTGCATTTTGTTTTAAACAGTATATTCTTTTTTATCAGGGGTGGGACAATGCCAGCATTCAGGCGGGAGGTTAATATCATGCATCCAAAATAAAGACAGAACAACGTCCCATTACAGCCTGAACCCACCTGATGTTCTGTATGTATTTGGGAATCTGAACTCAGCTCCAGTGTGCTGCAGTCCTGCTGGTCGATCACACTGTTTTGGCAGGCATGAGGATCTGAAAGTCCCTCTTGTTTGTCACATATTGACCCACTTTGCCTGACAGCTCACAAATCAGACCCATCAGTCCATGTGCTGTGTGTGTACATGTGTGCCTGTGTGTTTACACACCCTCCAGCACCACCTTCTCACATGGAGCTCCCCATGAGAATTTCAAGGCCTTACCTCATTTGCACTCATCACAGCAACCTGGGATTGGGCTGACAGGCTCATTTTCCCCACTCTGCATGAAGCAGCACAGCAGCAATGCCGAGGAACAACCAGGCACCCAGAGTGGTTTTATAATTAGCTGCTTGCTCTCTGCCACTAATGTACAGGGAGCAAATGCCTCCTTCTGAGTGAATGTGGTTGGCAGGCACACCATCGCTGATTATTATACTTAGGTATACAGTGGTTTATGTATTTTGAAGCCACAGTAACATATTGGGACGAGGTGACAGACGAAGGTGAACAGGGTTGCGACACTGTGTAGAGTGTACTGTCTCACTGCTCAGTGGGTGAGAATTGCACCTGGAGGTGGTGGCTGATTGCTCTGATGCGAAATGATTGCATTTAGAGTGACTCGGAGGTGCGTGGACCACAGGCATGGCCCCGATGTCATTGTCACATGGTAAACCAGGCTTGGATAGGTCTGTGCAACAACCTACTGGCTCCCCAAGGATCCAAAGGGTGGGAAGCAGATGTAGTTGATGTATGTGTATTTTATTATAAGTCAAACCCAACTGGTTGCTGCATCTCAAGGTAATGTCTCTAGATGAAAAGGCCCGGTTGTGACAAGAAGGTGTAAATGGAAGATGGAGCAAAGTTTTTTTCCAGGGTGGGCTAGCAAGGGCTCTTCCTCATACCTAAAGGAAAAGTTTATTTTCTAAGTATGTTTCTTTTAATCTGTTTAACATAAACTATTTTAGAATATTATTGAAATCAAGCTTTTTCATGTTTTAAATTAATACAGGATTAGAATATCAAATGTCTCGCCTTATTCTACATCTTTCTGCCCTTTTTTTCTGTTTCCATTGGACAGATGGGATTTGTTATTCAGTCACGCACACACAGCAGATAAAACATTCATTGAGTGTAGAGGTGGAAATGGAGCGATCAATTAGATTTTAACAAATGACTTTCGGTATATTACCCAGCAGCTGTTAAATCGGTCAACCTTAGAAGCCCCCTCCCTTTTGAGGGGACGAAGGAGAGGGTTTGCCTACACTTCATGCTACATCATGGCAGACTGCAGAGAAAGTCAGCTATGGCCTCAGGCAGGAGAGAGCTATGTGTGGAATCGCTGTGGACAGAGATGAAGAAAACCGAAGATGGAGGATGGAGGTGGGTCATTTGGATCCCATGAGTCTATGTTGGAGATGATGTGGGCACTAAGGGTCAGGAGATGGGTTTGCTACATATGGAGGTCCATAGCTACCCCAGGCAAAGGCCGAGTCTTTCATTTTGTTCAGTTTCTCTTCTAAATAAATAAATAAAATTCAACGTACCCTCTCTTTTATTCTATTTTGCCCCCTCACAAGCAAATGTATGTCACACAGATTCAGAAATCCAGAAACAAGTGGGCATGCTCAGGCACAAACTCACTTCACAGAGAAAGCGTAGTACTTTAGATCCCACTGGGCAACTTCAGTCTTTAAGGGCACAGGCACAACTCAGCAAGTCAGCTCCCTAAATGATGCAGTTTTATGATGAAGTGCTACTAATGGCTCAGCAGAACATCTTAAAAGGCCACTTAAAAGCTAGCTGGCCCATAAATTGTGTGACACACTGCTGTTTGATCTAACCACACAATACCCATTTAAGCAACTGAATTCATGGTGGTGTGCATGGGTTTGTGCATGTGTGAGAGAAAGAGACAGGTGGTGTATAAGGTATGAGTGATTGATCAAGCAAGGTTACACCTTTCTATGACTCTTACATTGTCACTTCTGGGTTTACTGAGCGTTTTTTCCACAAGTTGCCCAATTGGAGGTGGTTGTGTGATGAAGCAAAAGTGATTTATTTTCACCGATATCATAGATGGATGTCTGGCATCAGATTCTTGACATGAACATCATCATGTATAAACCAGTAAAAGAAAAGAAAACATAATGCCTGGACAACAATATTTTTTCTTTTGCCAGTTAGTGCATTCAATAGTCAAATCAGTTGAAAAGAGCTGCATCTTAGCAACTGCATGGCCCAGAAGCTGTAATCACCGAGCATAATAAAGCAGAAAGCCTCCATTTATGGAAAGCACAATATAATGACAGAGAGGTTGGTGAAGTCTTCGTTAGGCTTTATGAAACGGCTGCCATGCTAACCTTTAAGGACATGAAAATTAAATAAAATATAAATGTTTAAATCTCTAACTTTTATGAAAGTGTTCAACAACTTGCTCTCTCATTATTTTTTAGTTATCTTACATTTTAATTAATGTTTGTATGATTTGGATGACTTGATGAGAAGAAGACCTTGTTTTATCATATCAATTATGAAGCAAGAATATAATTGCAGATGTCTATTTTATTATTACCCCACCCAAAAAAAAGATAAACAGAATAGAATAGAAAATAATTAGTGGACCATCATTTTCCTATAAGAAAGCACCATTTCTTAGAGATCACCACATTTATTGTAACAGGTTTTGAAGGGGAGAAAAACCAGCTGTGCTTGGAAGCAGGATGTTGAACCTTTTTCATGCCTATTACATGATTCAATTTCTCTCCAATTATAGTTTTAATCTAACATTTCCCCTCTTCCCCTCCCATCAACCAAGTTTGTTTGCTATTTAGCCATTTTCATTAAATGTATGTGAATGACCAGCTGAGATTATTTGTTTATTCTTGCATTTCAAGGCATTCAAATTAATAGTGAGCACATAAAAAGATTGCATTCTGTTTGAAAGGGTTTCTGGAAACAGAGTAGCTCCGAAAGGACAACCACACAACGAAACACTGCCACTCTGACTCATCCTGATAAAGCAAAAGGTAATTTTTGTTTTTTGATGAGAATTACTCTACAAATTAATTTCCACAGCTATTAATCTTGATGCCTCATCCATACAATGTGTCCTGCTCTCTAGAAGAGGTGATAAAATACTAAATAATTGAAATGATTAATTTACATTTTAGCAGTGACCAAGCTGAAATTGTATTTGCTTTTTAATGGATTTTCCCCCATTATAAAGGGCCTTATTTTGTCTGTGATGTTCAAACAGCCTGTGGGCTCTTGGATATTTAATAAATATCTCCATATTGTGCTTTCAATTGGAGAAGCTCAAGTATTGCCTTTTATATCCATGCACCTCTCTTATTCCCCTCCCCCCAATTACCTCCCAAACCCTTGGCCCATAACTCCATAGAGAAGCATTTCTTAATTAAACCATTATTTATCTACTTGATTTTGGTGTATAAGAAAGGACAGGATTAAGTCTGAGATTGGCTATCTCATATTGGAACTTGAGTGGCCTTGGACCTGAGGGAATGGTTCCTTATTTTTGATGATCAGCCACACTGAGTGTTTGCGTAGGTGTGTAATCTGGGAGCCTAATCAAAAGGCAGAGATACAGATAGTTGTTCTGTGGATGAATGAAAAATAATCAGATAGATCTGTTAATAACAGGATAAAATCTAAACATAGTTTTGAGGAGCAGATGGTGGAATCAAATTAGTAAGAAAAATACATTCAGGTGTTTAATACAGTTATAATTTCACAAAGTCCATAAAATTATGCAAAACATGCATACATCCCTTGGATTAGAACACTAGGAGAGAGCCTTAATACCTGAAACATTTTATTTTAGTGCTACAGACAGAAAGCAATAGCAGCACTGGATCTGAAGAAGATCCTCGGTGACTTTTATTAAAGGAGTATGTAGCACTTGGAAGCTGGGACGCAATACTTTTTGTTATTGTGGTTTGTGTGCTTCATTTGAAACGTTTTGCACCTTCTAAAATCTGTAAACATGCCCCACCAACAATGGGCAGAACATCCCTTATTCTCATCAGAAATTTATATTTGGCCCTTACTATAGGAAAAATGTGTTGCTCATCTGTTGTTCAATCTCATCTCATGAGATCAACATGAGCTTTTTATATTTGTATCATTCTGTGATCAATGCTTTCTGAATTACTTCTCCTAAGGGTACCTTAGGAGCAAGACATAAGCTAAAAAAGAGAAAAGTGAGCAATGATATTTCTCACAGAGAAATTACTGAGAAAATGGTTCAAAGTAAGAATATCAAATTGAGACATAAATGAGAGCGCCACAATACTTCTCATTTTTGTCTTAGCTGAGATCAGAAAATTTGGAGAGCTTACATTGTGCTCACTGTGAGACTTATTTCTCAGGAGAGATATTTGAGAAGAATGAGAAAACTGCTTTGGTCTCATTTAATGCTCATTTATATCTAGGATATGTAAATGTGACATAAAGGAGATCTCATCTTCAATTTTGCTTTGCTATGGGTTTGACAACATTAATCAAAACAAAATAAAGACATATTACTAAAAGGTGTCATAGAGGAAAAAGTCACACTGTATACAGGTTTTGAGTCAAGTTTTTACCACAAAATGATGAAGTCGATCTCAGAAAAAATAATATATGCATCACATAAGAAGGTTAAAATATGCATCGAAATGTAATCACTTATTGTCCCATTTCTCGGAATTTGTCAATAAACTGATTCACCAATCTATGCATACTGATGCTGAACTGCACACACTGCTGCTCCCAAATTCACCCAGTTTTCTATCAAATGTATCTTTTAAGCATGTTCAGATATCAGTGATGGGTCTCAGCTTGTCACACACTTTACAGCTCTATATAGAAATGAGTCAAACTGGAAGAATTAATGCAAAAATTAAGAAATACTCAATTCAGAATTCAGAAAATCAGCTAATTAGCTTGGTAGTGGTAGAAAATATATATAGCCCTTTGTTGAGTATTAGCTTCATTATGGCCCCAAAATGTAAAAAGCAGTAGTCAAAATGATGAAATGCCCTGTCATGCAAAGATTCATTTCTGATAGCAAACCTGAAGCTGAAAGATTTTCATTGTTGTTGGATAGTTGTACTACTTTGCTGCCTTTAAATAATCTGTTTTTTATGCTCAGAAGTTTTTTAAGTGCTACACAGTTCATACTGCGTAAAGTATCAGCTGTGTGTGTGTGAGTGGGTGGAGGATGGAGGGGGGTCACACACAATAAGAGTTTTATTGTCAGACTGAACCCATGACTTGTCTGACTGATTCTTTATCGAGCAGTTCCAGCTGTCACACAAACAAGTCTGTCTCATCATTAATGTTATGCTGTGATACAAGTAGCTCATGGTGATTTAATCTGTTTTGCTCACCTGGTGAAGAGAACTGGCAGGCGCTCTCTCCATGGCGTCTCTCTCCTAAATATGTCACGATGTTGCATGCTCAACAACATCAAAGAGGTTTGGGTGTTCATGCCAGAGTTAAACTAGTTTCCTGAGCAGACCACACTTTCTGTAGTCTCCTTCATATTTGCTATGTGTTTGAATTTTCTTTTACAGTTTGCCCATGTCTTGTCCCCTGAACCCATCTCTTGGGCTCTCATTGGCTGCAGTTTCACATCCACAATATCTTCCTGTACCTACTTTTGTGAAAATGATGTTAAGAAAACTTGGCTTAGGATTCAATGTGCTGGGGCTATAACATTTTAAAAATGCATGTCTAATTATACATGTATGCTGTGGCTTTTTGCCAGAAATGGACACACTGATCATTCTGCTTAGGCCTGTTGCAGCTGAGCTTCTATTTGATTTTGCAAAATTTGAAAAGGGACCTATTTAAGTGATTTGTGCAGGGATTTACTCAGATCTGTGCAGGGCAAGTGAATGATGGAAAGTAAGTCTTGTGTTTTGTGTTGGATATGGCTGCTATGGTTGTAGCATAAAGGAAAAGCTTATTGTGCAACACTCACATGAAAACAAAGTTGTAGGAACAAATTCTTTCCAGAAAATTTGCATTAAGCAGTCATCAGAATAACACTAGAGCTAAGCTGTTCTTAACAGACTTATCTAAGAAGACTAATGCAGTTAAACTAAAGTCTTATTATACTCATGCAAAATGGGAGATTATTTATCAATCTCTATCTTTTGCTATCTGAACTTATATTATATTTTTGAACTGAATCATGCTTTTTTTTGCCTTTATATCAAGAAAAAAAAGACAGTTCCAAACATGGTGCAATAGAAATACTACATCTGTTTAGTAGTACATGTGTTTAGTCGTAGGTCTAAACATTACAGTTGAAAAAACAGTTATTTTTACTAGTATTGGTTTGGTGAGAGGAGTGTTTCTGAGGTGATACCTACTTCCAGACTACCAGGGCCTATTTTATGTAAAATTGACTTTTATGAGCTTTTAACCTTTTACTTGTGTTAATTATACCCTAAAACAACCCCTGGAGTAGTTTAATTTTCATATATGCATTTTGTAGCTATATTTCTTTGAAAAGAAGGGTTTAGCTTCAGCAAAGCAAACCTCTGACTCCACTGTGTGACGTTGCACGGTGGTGACTCCCCCTCCTCACCTGAAAACTTTAACGCTCACCTCCACAAGGAAGTAGCTGCTGCTGTTCGCTTGTCAACAGACAAGCCTACTGCACGCTGACTACAGCCAGGACTCTGCAGACTTACTCCCACTTTGTTTCGCTTTGTTTTTGAACCATTATTTTTGTAGATGAAAGCCAAATCACATATATACAGTACTGTATATATATATATATATATATATATATATATATATATATATATCTATAC
>JBAMHV010000017.1:9311779-9349764 GCA_037177535.1 Pseudomugil gertrudae | reverse complement strand
GTGTTTTTGTTAATTAAAAGAGTTATTTTCATCATCATCTGTCTGCGCGTGTGTCCGCTCCTTCACGGATCCTGACAATACCCAACCCTGTCACCCTCATTTGTTATCGACTAATCTTATTTGTAGATTCCAAACTGCAATTACTTCCATATTTTCTAAGCTTTCAACATTTTTTATTAATGAAAATAAATTTGGATTCTTATGTTTTTTAATAAAAGGTTTAGCTGAATTAAACCAAAGATTTTAGTTTTTGCATGTTTGGAAAAACAAAAGTTTGGAAATGTGGCGTGTATTTGAGCATTGATATGAAATATAAATCTTAACATGTTGATGGATAGATAAATAGAGAAATCAGAGAACTTTCATTTAAAATAAATGGATGGTGACATTTTAATCTCCGAGGTTCAATTAGTATGAATGATTCATGGGAGGACAGCATGATGTTATGTCCAATTAGGCAAGTTCCAGTTTATGTAATGGATTCTGTTCTCCATGGGCCTGTATGAGGTTTTTTGGTCATTTTACATGGCAGGTGTGTGTATACATGGCCGTTTCTCTCCATTAGCCTTGCTTGGTGACCAGTTCAGGGTTTAACCCACCTCTTCCCCTGCTGACAACTAGGACACAATTCACCTTTCCACTAATATGAACTGGATAATATGGGTGTAGATGATGGATGAATGGATGGAACACATGGGAAATACTCAAACAAGGTGAAAGGAGGCAAATTAAATGCAAACAAGGACACCCTAATATCTAATACCTCACATAATATGGGGTACCATCTGACTTCTAAAGGACATGTTTTTAAAGAAAAAAGAACAGAAAGATTAAGTTTTATTGCCATCTTTTATTGCACTTTGCAAGCTGATGCTGTACAGTAGCTGTGCAGGGACGTCATTTCTCAGTGTGGCAAACAACCATTGCAAGACTAGGACATATTCATCCAAAATTAAACGACTCCTGGTCACAACTGAACACAATCACAATTAGTTTGCTTTATATCAAAATAAATCCAAAAAATAAAGATCCACAATTTCATCAAAAAAGCTATGACAAGTATGGGAATTATATATCTACATGGTTACATGACGGCAGCAGGGTGAGGATGACTGAATAACTATATCAAAAACGCAGATCAGTCTTAGAATATCCTACAGTACACTATATACAAACATTAACATAAGGTTGTTTTTTTCCTCTTTCATGCAAGAAGTTATTGTGATAGTTTGGGCTCTGTTAGAAGTGTATCAACATTACATGAATAAATCTAAACCTCTGGTACTCATTTTCAAAATCTACCTTTGTCTTGCATCAAGAGGAGACAATAAGAGGAGCAGGTAAACAGTCTTCTCCCTCAGTGGCTGTCATGGCAACAATATAACACATCATTTAACCCACAAAAAACCCTTGCATTGTCTCATTCTCATACACACACTCACACATACAGACACACTCATAAGTGATATGATAGATCTTGTAGAACTTTAAAACAGACCCCCAAAGTACGATACACTGACATCACAAATGTACAGAGTAATTAGGAGGAAGTCATACTCCTGGATCCTGTACGCACAGATCCAGTAGGAAGTCAAATCCCGAGACCTCTTTGGCCTTATAAGTCCATAATTTCTTTGAAGAGTGTTCCACTTCATTTTCTAACCACCAGCTTTGTCCATGTGATTTGGTTGTGGTTTAGTTGCTAACTCTTCCCCATCTTGGCGATGAGCTCATCACAGATCTTTGTCAACTCTTCAATCTCTTTGTTCTACAAACAAAAAAACACATCTCCGTTCATATGCCTGTGTGATATGTATATTTCTTGTGTTTTCCTATTTTTTCTGTTTACTTACCTTTTGCTCCAAGGTCCGCTCAAGTGAGTCAACCTTCATCTGCTCCTTCCTCAGACTGGCCTGGTAGGCAGCTTGTTCCTGTTTGGACTTGCCTCGCACTTGAGCAATATCCGAATTAGCTCTGAAAGTAGATGTATGCAACGCAATGTGAATCAAGTGAATATATACAAGTCTGCAAAGCAGAAGGTAAGTTCCATCAAAGCTAAAACAGAGTTATAATGTAGAAATGTCTGTTTAGATTAAATACAACAAACCAAAACATTTCAGGAAATCACTGTTTCCGTAACACACAGTCAGACTTCTGCACCTGTTCACAAGTTTTGTTTTTTTTTATCTATATTATTATTATTATTTTCAACTCAATTAAATAAAAAAACAATATCTTACAAAACTCAATTATAATTTAGCTTATTTTTTATTTATTAAGACTTTTTTCAGTTTCCAGTTATTTAAGTGACTACTGTGAATTTAGCTTTTCTTTATCAGAGAATATGACTAAATTTAAGAATCAGTGTAAAAACTCACTTGTCTAGTTTTTCCTCAGCATGGATCTTCAGAGCTTGATACCGCTGCTCCTCCTTGCGCACCCTAGACAGATACTCCTGAGCACATTTCTTCAATACCTCTTCATTCTGGAAATAAAGAATTTGAGATGACTTACGAAGCTCCTCATGCTGAAAAATGACTGATGAGCTGCCATAAATAAGTGTGTTACCTTGCGGAAGCCCTCCACCACCTCTTTCAATTTCTCGTAACGACGGAAAAGGTCTGCGAGCGACTTTTCTACTGAGTTGAGGTCAGACAAGGCTTGGTCCTTCTCCATGATCAACTGCTGGATGGTGTGATGAGACAGAGATTTCTCTTTTTGGTCATCCTCTGTTGGACACACAAATATATCCCAGTTCATGAGCCTATCCACTAAAGAGCGTGTTACTGGGGACACATCCAGATTCCAAACCAACACCAAGACTATGAAACTTTGGAATGTTTTGACGATTAATCAAAATGGATTTGTGGGTTAGTATGTTTTTCTGCAATTTTCTGCAATACTATACAACAATGTGTGTTTCTGTTAAGTCAATGTAGCATGCAGGCAAAAACATTGAAAAGTGATGAAACAAAGATTTGCAAATCATAAAGACGGTTCAAGTGGCCAAGGACTCGTCCCTTCAGCACTTCAGTCCACTCCTAAACATTTATTCTATAACTATCTTAAATACCCAACCTGCTTAACTCACTAAAACAGCTCGAGTGGCTTAGGCAACGCTCTTCAGTCACTAGCAAAGTAAAGATGTTCACACACACAGGTTTGTGTGGATGTACATATCTGAAATCAATGATACTGTAAATTATCATGAGCAACTTAGAAGTGAATAAAATCCTTCTTTGGTTCTGTTTTTTTTTTACCTACTGGAAGAAAAAAAACCCTTATGGGATAAAATGCAACAAAATGGACAAACACAAGTCAGTGGATGAGATGGAAGAAAGTGAGCACATCTGCTCCTCTCTCTGATGGACGGATGGAGAGATGAGACCCGACACAAACAAGCGAAGGACAATTCTGCGTTACTCACCTGGCATGCCTGTCAGGGGTATCAGATAGTAAGGGGCAACGATGGGAGCAGAACAGAAAAAAACGGAGTGTGTTAAGTCAAGCTGGGAGGGTCAAGACGTGAGAGAGCCAAGTGTTAGACATGAGCAGATTTTTCTCTTTAGTGACAGTGCTTTGATGAGAGCAAGAAATTAAATTAGATTGCAGCAAAAAGAAAACGAGAAAACCGTCAGGGGTGTGAAGAGGATGTCAGTGACAGCAGGGATAATGCAGAGTGAGCATATTGTGACATTCCTTTTCCTCCACTGACATCAGTTCATATTTACTCGAATATACAAGCAAACATACAGGAAAGTTAGCTTTTTGCTGAGGATAAAGAATACTCAACTAGATGAAATCAGTGGTGATGGAGAGGGACTTACAAAGTATAGTAAAGTGCAAAATAAAGTGGCAGGGTTTTGGATTATTATCTAATCTATGTGGAATGAAATCGATGCTTGGATTATCTATGAGAGAAAGACTCTTCAGTGTTAACTTACCTATCATCTGAGCAATCGTCTTCTCATACTCAGAGACAATCCTCCTATGGATAAGAAGTGGTAAATCATCAGTATATGCATGGGTTGTATCAACACAAAAACTTTAAGTGTGTACATTTTTAAATATGTAATATTTTTTACATTTTATATACATATGACTCTACTACCAGCCACATGAATAATAAGATGACTTCATAAAAAGTAGCTAATGATGCGAGAATACTTGCTAGATGGAACAATTTCCAATAATGGATATTATATATGTATTTTTATGAAAAAATTAAGGATGTTATTTACTGTATTTTTTAATTAGTTTTTTTATTTTTTAATTGCAATCAAACATTTACACATCTTGTGCAGAAAGATGGTAAAAAGGACACCGTAGTCTGTGGGGCGGCTGTGGGTTATTTCCTAACCAGCAAGTTCAAGGTTCAAATCCCGGCTCTGGTGTCCACATGTCAAAGTGTCATTGAGCAAGACACTGAACTCCCGGTGCTGCGTCACCGGTGTGTGAATGTGTGAGCAAATAGGTGAATGTGTTGAATAGTGACAAAGCGCATTGAGTGTACTAATGTGTAGAAAAGCTTTAAGTCCTCCTGCACAAGACCATTTACCATGACCATTACCAGTCTCTTTGTCCCATAATCTTTCAGGTAAGCTTTTGTATCAGCATAAATTTAAACTGCTGTTTAGGCAGCAACTTCTAAAACATGCATTCTCCATTTACAATAGCACATTCAACAATTTTCTTTCATGTTTTTTATTACTACCTCCACCAAGGATGTTATGCTTTCAGGAGAGTTTGTTTGTTTGTCTGTGAATAAGATAACTCGGAAAGTTTTCATAAAAGTTTTGAAATGGGACAAATGATTACATTTTGGAGGTGATCCGGATCACCATCTGGATCCAGAAATGTTTAAAAGGAATTTTTATTAATGTGAGATAGGACCATTTTCTGCAAACCTAATGTGAGAAAAATAATAAGCTTGGCAGCGTTCTGTGCTCTCCGGTGCTTTTCTAGTAAAATAGCTTTTTCAGGCATTTTAAAGTCAAACTCCACCTGCAGCTTTAACTCCTCAAGTTATATCAAATCAAATATCTTGATCTGGAATAGCATGCTGACTTTTTCTACACAAAAAGTCTCATTGCATTTACGTAACGCGCAAAAAGATGTGATTTTTTTCCCCATAGGAATAATTGGGTTGACATGAACAAAAACTTAGTTTACTTTGGAAAGTTTCAGCTCAGGCCTATTCCCACTTAGAGACACCTTTCAGAGTTAAAACAGACTGCCAAAGATGAAAGATTTTGATAGCTTTTTATGGTTTTGACACAATCACGCGCGTGTTTCAAGAAATATCTAAAATCAGCCGAAAAAATCCCAGCCCTTCCATTTGGACCTTTGCTGTCATCACAGCCAAACAGGTCATCCATCTTTTAAAAAAATGGCTGCCACACTGAGGTGCAGGCAGACGCTGTATCGGCACTGGTCAAAGCTTCTTCAGAAATTTTGTGCTGTTAGAAGCCTTCCTCAATCTGTCCTATAGTGTGATGGAGCACAGTAGTAAGCTTTGTTTTGATAAGAGCAGGTTGCAAGAGCTTAGAGGATTGATTAGCCTTGCCATCACCCTTAGCCTCTTAGCCCCTCCTTATCCAAGGCTCGATCAGTCAAATAAGGTAAGCTCTGTCTTATCCATGCTAAGTGAGCCAGCTGCACTCACACCCATCACCAGCTGACAGAATAAGCTGCAGTGCTGCTTCATTTTTGTATAATCCTGCTGCAAATCTAAATCCATTCGGAGAAATTGGCCTTTGGATCAGTTTAGTGAATGTCATATTTTTGTTTGATGTCAGAGTTTTTTTTCATATTTAAACTGACAGAAGTTTAAAGCTAATAGCATGCTGTCTCATTTAACTCTTTAACAGTACAATCTACATGTAGGGTGGATCTAATGCTTCTCCACTAATACGTGTCCTGATACCCGGACTCGGACTTCTTTAAATGGCTCTCCACTCTGCAGTTAAACGTGGCTTTGTTTGACAGTTTAAGTAAGGTAAACCAATGGAAAGGTTAAAAGGCGTTAATGGGTGGAGTCTGAACACATTAGGCATCTTGACACACTTCCATTTCCAAGAAACGCTAACAGATTTAAAGTCTGTGCTGTGACCTGACTGAAATGAAGGCTACAACAAAACCAGAGTGTCTCTTTTACCTCATTTCCACCACTTCCTGTCGACTGTCTTCATACTTCCTTTGCCACTCCAGTACTTCCTTCTCCTTTGACACAATCTGTGAAAGGTGTTCAAATTAGTAAATGAAGTTAAAAGGTAGGCTGGAAGTACGTACAATAGATATTAATGGTAGAACAATAGAAGACATCTTGAGGGGCACCTCCTCTCGCGCAATTCCCAATGAGTGGTCCAGATCTCTGGGTAGATGAGGACTCTCCCCTTCAATGTAGCTGCTGCCGGTGGTCCCCCTGACATACAGGGCGCTCTTGGTCACAGCACTCTCTACTGAAGATGGCATGTCTCTGTGCTGCTTCCAGGAACCAAAGGAGAGGAGAGAAAGGAATGGAAACATGACCAGACAGAGTTGCAGACGGGACAATCTCATGCGCACATTCTTCACAGGATTCCCTGAACCCGACCGCAAGGCAGTGTCAAACTTTTTAAAACACAGCAAACTCGGTATGCAAATGAGGCAAGCTGGCGATGTTCCTGAAGACTGGGTCAGCCGCCACATGATTGGATGGAATAGTCTTCATTGCCACAGTATTAGCCGCGTGAATGACCGATGCTGGCACCAGCTGAGCAGTCATGATCACCTGCTGCTTGCAGGAGCTTGAATGTGATTGGATCCAGGCAAGACAGAGGGAGGAAGGGCAGCAGCTGATAATGTACAGAAGCAGACTGGGCAGCAACGGAATATTGTTAAGTCTCTTGTTAATGCATGTTGCAGCTGTAAACTGGCTTTATCTAATAGGTGTCATTGTAACCTGTAGGGACATTTATCTAGCCCTTGTACTATTTGAAAGACTTTAATAGAAGGGTTAACCAGGGGTTAATCTGTAAGAATAACGATTTCGTTTGTGGGAGTTCAGCAACTAATGACAATATAATAAAACAACTCCTCACATAAGATGCCATAAAGGAAACCAATCTCTCCTCTACAGTCATATTTTATCCCCAAACAATTTTCTACAAAAGGTTTAGTCATCCTTGGTAGAGCTGGATTATGAGAGGATTTGATTAAATTGTGGGAGCTCACAGAGGGCAATGAGACAAAGACTCAAATGTTTTGTCTGGCTGGAGAATTAATACCATTATTGTGTTGTATATAAAGTCGTGCCTAATTAAGATCATTATAAACCTCTTTTGTCTTTCATTAGGTAATGATAGGGCTTTGCTCCTGTACAGAGTTACAAACATGAACATTAAGCAAAGAGATCTAAACTGATTACAAAGGTATTTTCCTCCTCATAACATTCACCTAAAGCTCTTTATCATAGAAACAGTCCTTTTACTAAATCCCTTCTAAACATTTTATTAGTGCATACATGTTACCAAAGAGAAATGTAATGAGTTTGTGGATTTATAACATACAGGTGCCCTGTGCAGAGCTACAGGAAAGTCTTGATGTGGTCTTTATGTTAGTCTCATCAGGACATACAAGGAAGAAAGCAAAGTTTTGCTTTGTTTTTTTATGAAGGAGAAAGAACATTTATCTTATTGCTCAGTGTAAAAAATAACACCTCAGCAGGAAACACTGTTTCGGAACAGGTTTCATGTGATTAAAGTAAAACTGTGAACACTGAGGAAAAAAAGCACCTGGTATTAGATAAAAATAGAGATGATGAAAGATGTTAGATGAAACTGGAGAAAACACAACTAGCACAAACTCACGTACAAGGAGCAAGAGAAGCTTTGGTTAACATTAGGAGTAAGAAAACCTTAAAACATAAAGCTATTAGACTTTCTGGTGCCAGACCTTTGGGATCTACTGGAGCTAGGGTCTGCAGTAGTGTCTGTAAGTATTTGGAATTACAGCTCGATCATTTCATTTGTGGTTCCAAATGGCTGAGATTAAACCACATCTAAAGTTTAACTGGAGTACCATAACTCCATAGTTACTTTAAATCTGTTGGACTTTGATTTTAAGCCAATGGATCGATGGGATACTATGGAAAATTTGACCAAATACTTGGACCATACTGTGATAGGAACCAGATCACAGGGGTATCATGTTACTCTTACTTTGAGTAAAGGTGAACCGTTGATATTCCACCGGCGATTGCTTGGTTTCTTGAGTCGAGACTGTAAAGTGTGGGACATCACCATGAGACATGAAAGGAGAAAATACTCCCTGCCCTGCTCCAAGTTTTTCCCTGTAACTTTAAGTGACGAGAACTTTAAAAAATACACCTAAACTGAATGCAATCACTTACCCGGTATTGTTGCTTATTAGTGCTGTTAGTCAGGTAAAAGGACCAAATCAGAGATCTAAAATGTGATTGGGGATTTGGGCCACTGAAAATAGATCATAATCAAATACATCTGGGAGTGCTACAGCCATTATACTTCTCAACTTTATTCATATTGTTTGACATCCCCAGTCACATTTATGCTGCTATAAGCCTCTCGTGAACAGGCAACATGCACGTTGCCCAACATGCACAGCAAAGGCAATGGACTAGAAAGGCACAATATCTCTGTTTGAGTTAACCTTGAAGAGATTGCTTTGACTCAGAGTGGGAGCTGGACACATTAAGCCATGTTAGAGATATTATATGTGAGGATACAAGAGGTGACAGGATTGTGTACTGTCACCTCTTGCTGTTATCCACCAGGGAGCGGGACAGCCACCATGTTGAAAAGGTTCACAGTTTCACTCCAAACTGTGCATTGAAGGGGAGGGATTGGCAGGGTGAGACACACGGATGCACACACCATTTTCACAGCATATGGACATTTTACTTCCACCCACTTTTCCTTAATTTTGCCCCATTCGTGGGGCATTTATTGTCTTCCAAACACATTCATCCACACACACATTCGGCAGGTGCAGGCTGACTCAGCACAGTACCTGGGGGGTTACATTGGAGAGGGAGGGGCACTGAGAGATGCTTTTGGCTACTTGCAGAGCCTCTAGTCTCAGGGCAGCAAGCACCAGCTCCTCCTTGGCCGCACAGATGAGGCAAAATTTCAAGGGTTAAGGGAGGAGGGTTGAGGCCCAAAGATGAGAGAGAGCAAAAGGAAATATATAATAGTTGAGTTGAGCGCACAGGCTCACACACAAACACACACACATTCATACTTGCTGCTATCTAGTAATATCCATGATTATTCTGTTTCACGCAGCAAGCAACAAAATTGCAGCTGAAGTAAGAGAAAGTAAAAAGAGGAAAAGGTAGGATGTAATAATGAAGGATGTTTGTATAACCCAATAACCTTATATGGCAGAGACTTTACTCAAAATCCTATTGTACACCATTTGATATTGGTCTCCTGCTCCCTGGTGGATACCAGAAAGCAGAAAACTATACTACAATCATTTTGACCTATGACATAAATAGTAAAAATACAGAAAGATAAACTGTTAAATCTTTTTTTCATATTTTGTTAAAAGGCCAAATAAAGACTTCAGATTTTTAAAAAATTATACTTTTCTCACTAGTTGCTCTTAGATTAGGCTATAAAGAGATAAAAACACGTGTCATGGGTGAATGGACCACCACGGCCGCTACCTATGAGGTTTAACAAGGTGGGCCATGTGTGGTCAATAAACACACCTGTAGTTTTTGGGCGAATGCAGTGGGGTTGGTCTCAGCCAGGTCAGGCTCCAGGCACTGCAGGGGGTCATCACACTCAGACAGCCTGTCTAACAAGGGCATGGACTGGTCTGGAGCAGGGGTCTCGACAGGGCCGCAGCTAAGGGGCTACAAGGGTGCCAGGAGGTGTAGGCAGAAGGTGGGGAAGGGATCAGGGGACACCATGGCAAAGCAAGCGCGGAGTGTTTGTGTGGCAGCATTGGGAGTTGATTGACGAAACGTAAGGAAAAGGAGTGTGACAGACTGGCTATCTAAACCCAGTGATACGGCTTTATTGGATGATGCAGAGCTGAGTCATGGCCTATGATAAACAATATAGCTGGCACTCTGTCCCCCCATGTGACAAAATGATGTAATATGTTAATAAAAAATCAAAGATGACGAAACAGAAATGAAGCTCATTTTTATAGCATATGCAACAAACACAAGTTGAGTGGAAACATTTATGAGTCTATATATTGCTTACCTGCTCATCCCTTTCAATGCTCTGTGTTCGGCTGAGTGACTCGTTCTCTCTCTTCTTGCCCTTGTCCCCAGCAGAACCTTCAGGACCGGGCCGCGTGCTCAATACTGGTGTCTTCATACCTGTGATCTGGGCCTCCATCTCCTCAAAACTCCTGCACAGCATGGAAAGAACAGTGTGACTACCGAGTAAAGAGGGGGCATGACATGTAATGTACTGTATATGATGGATGGGAGTGGTAATGACTGCATTGCTGAAGCAGCTGAAATGCATCACTGAGGTTTACATTGTACAAGCCAGACAGTTAAGGAGGGGGGGCTGAAAATTACAATGAAATTCAACTCAAATACAAACAAAATACTGCAAAGTAACACTTATTATATTTACAAAGAAAAGAAAAGAAAACAATAAGGTGTTTTTTTACCCTGTGCAGGGAGAGCTGGGCTCAGATCCATGTGCACATGAATTTTTGGTAAAGTCGTCAGTGTCCAAATTCAAGTACAAAGATGACTTCTTCGTAGAAAGCGGCTGTAAGATACACAAGTTTGACAAAAATGTCATTTTAATTTAGCTTCCCATATACTGTACAACAAAGTTCACTAATTATAAAAGATATGTGGCAACACACAAACTAAATAACTTAAAAACTCACCGGGGATGAGGAGCCAATTTTCTCCATGTATTCAATTTCATAATCTTGTACAAAAACAGACAGACAGACAAAACTGTAAGTTACAGAGTACAGATCTTAGAGGCACATCCACCAGGGCTGTCTGCTTCGTTTCATCTCTGACCCAAATGGGTTGAGCCAGACAGCCAGTGGCTGACTCCTCTGACGGTCAGAGGGCAATAGAGAACTGGGCCAATAGCTTTATTATACTGCCACAAGAAAAATCAATAACACTCCCCGATGAATGAAGAGCAGAACTGTGGACTGCTATACATACGCATTTATCCAAACACAGGCTTTGAATTTCCCTGAACACCACCTCTCTGTGATATGCTTTGATGTGTCTTAGTGGTTATATGAACACTGGCTAAACAGTAACGCCTCACCTGGAGGGAGGGCGTTCTCTTTAACAAAAGATGTGAGATCAGAAGGCTGAGGGAAGTCTTGTTGGTCAGAGTTGAAATCATCCATATCATGCAGGGCCGCCCACTTATGAGACGTTGAGGATGCTAACTTCTCTTCGTCCGTAGCATGATCGTCCTGCAGGTGATGGGGTGGAGATTCGTCTGCTGAAGTAGGATCCTGCAGCACAAACAGGTAGCAGAAGGAGAGTCAGATGACCAGGTGGAAGAAATACAGGAAACAAAACTAAAAAGAGCAAAGTGAGAAAGCAGAAACATGGAGCGTTAGACACACACCTGCGATGTTTCTGATAATGGGGATTTCTTCGGTGACTTCTTTACTCTGAAAGTATTACTGAGGGAGAAACACATCAGTCATAAATATCCACTCACACAGTTTAGCACACAACACCTTGTTATACCCAGCATTCTGTCTTCATTTTGAGCATTTTTCTGACTATTTATTTGTAAATTTGTGTTAAAATGTTGCAGTTTCATTGACTTGAAGCATCATTTAAACATGTACACCAATAACAGAATAAGTCTGAGGTAAACAGAATAGTGAAATGTTTGTGATAACGCTCTATAGTTAGTAACTGTACAGGGATGATGATGATGGCAAAATTTTTATGTGCTTCATTAGCCAACCAACACCTCTTGATATACAGTAAAATGGTTATGATATCAACACAAAAATGAAAGTTGTTAAAGCACAGTTTTACTTTTTGGATGCTTAGTCCATTGTTAGAGGTTTTACTGGCTCTTACTATGTTTACATGATCTTGCAGGAAAATAATCTTTTGCAGGTTAAAAGAACATTTTTGCTGCCTGCAATATGTAATGTGAAATCTCTTTCAGTGTTTCGGACCCAGTGTAAAATAATCCAGGTGTTGAAGTTGCTTGCAATGCTTGAATAATTTGAAACCAGCCAACGATGAACACAAGAGGGTGCACGAGCACCTAATGTGTCACACCATGATGAGAAGCATTGCGTCAGCCGCAGTGGAGGGATGAAACATTTACTTCCAATAGGATTCAGTTCACTATCATTTTCTGCCAAGTAGTTTGTTTTAAGAAAGCTCTGATTTTAAAAGAATATATGAAATTTACACCAGAATGTGTGACCATCAACACACATTCAGATGTTAGGTGTCACAACACACATTGAACACTGATGTACCTACATCTGTTCTACGCATACATCTACCTACATCAAAACTTTCCAAACTGCTTCTGAACAAAGTTGTACGTTTTATTATTTGGAGTTCCTGTTTTAAAAATGTCTTTTAAAAATACCTTTTAATACATTTTCCTATTATATCAGTAATTATTTCCAAAATAAAAAGTGTGATCTTCCTGTTAAAATGTGCTCAACTAAAACAAATAAATCTATTTTTAAAAAGTGATCATTGAAATAAATCTGTTAGACAGTGGGTACAATAAAATATGATGTATGTAACTGTTAATAGGGAAAACACAACAGGTCAGCATGCTGCTTTTAAATGAGTCACATGGGATAAAAAGGGAATAAAGGGTCAAAGAGGGTGGATGGTTGCGTTGTCCCTGTACTTACAACACACAACAAAGAGAAGACACACCCCTGGACTTCCTGTGATATATGAGAATACACAAACACAGGTGACAGAGACAGACAGACGGCACTGGCATAATAGGTAAATAAACCACATACAAACACAAACTAATCTAGAATACCCGCTGTTGAGGGCTTCCTACACATGCTCGAAAGGACAGTGGACATTTTTGTTAACTTACGATTTTATGGGAGTTTTCTTCTTCTTGGCTGGTTTATTCTGGTTTTGGTCTTCTAGTTCCCCAATGTTGTCATTGTCATTTTCATTGTCAAGGTCACTGGAGGACATTTCAATGGAGGCAGATGCTTTAGGGGGGGAATTGGCCATCTTGTTGGAGGAATTAAAAGGGTCTATGGAGTCATCAATAGTGTCAGGATCAAAGTTATATGATGGCTTGAGCATTTTGGGGGAGTTGGAAATACCTTTCTTGGAAGTAAACGGATCGAAGTTTGGATCATCCCACTTATCTGGTTCACAGTTGTAAGATATTTTAGGAGCAGAGATTTCATCCTCGTTGCCATTTTGTGTCACAGAAGGGTTATTGTCTAGCTGCTCCACCTGGGCAGCAGGCGTCTTCTTCAATCCGAGCTTTGGTTTCCTGAGAGGCATCTTGGCACCAGGCTTCTTTCCAACTTTTTTAAGTGGGGGAGAGGCCTGATGTGATGCCTCACAGCTCTCCTCAGAATAGTCAAACTCCAGTCTTACTGGCTGACGTTTGGGTAAAATTGGTTGTTCTTCAGGATTTGCAACTGGCTTTTCAAGAGTAGCTGAGGGAGTTGGGTAATGTGATTCCACAGCAGAGATGGGGGGGCCCTCTGGAACGCTCGATACAGGGTCACAAACGGGATCTTTCCGACCCAGGACAGGGGAATTAGCAATTTTACTGCCTCCAGTCTTAAAGGGATTGATGTTCTCAAAATTGTCTGGATCCCATTTGTAGGATGAACCAACAGGGATGGGAGATTCGCCTTTGTCTGTTAGACTTGTAGGTAGCTGGACTTCCTCCTGGCAAAAAGGCAAGGCAGGGACACCACGGCTCTCTTCTTGGCTGATATGATTGGCTTCCTCAGGCAGAGGAGGAGGCGTTTCTACACGGCTTTTCCTTGTTCTTCTGAGTGTACCTCCAGGGCTTGGGGTTGCAGAGCCTCCTTCTGTGTCCTCCCGAGTCTGGAGAGGGCTGGTGGTTCGAGGGTTTGCCCGCTTTTTTACTTCTGGAGTGCTACAGGATGAGGCAGGCCTCGGGCTCTCAGGGTTGGAGTTCTGTCTGAGGAGAGGCTTCTTCTTTAAAGACCCAGGACGTACTTTTTTTGGTCTGCGTAGTGTCCCTGGGGCACTCTCAGTGCCTACACTGAAGGATTCAGAATGTGGACGGAAACCTCCTGACACTGATCCATCCAACAAGCTAGAGCTATCTAATTCTCCTCCCTGGAGGCTGAGAGAGCGGGTCAGAGTGTGACTTGCTGGCTCAACAGCAAAAAAGTCAATGTTATATGTACCACTGGCAGCAATTGGCTTGTTCTCATCAAAAGTAGTGGAAAGAGAAACTGATGAGGGTTCGACTTTATCAGAAGTAAGAGTGTTCACTGAGGTGTTAGAACCTGAAAAAACAGAAGAGATGTAATATAGATTTCCTTTTGAAAAGGGGAGGGGGGGTGCCGTTAAATGGAAATCATGAAGGATTGTTATACACATCAAATGGTTTGTGGGTTAGATTCAGGAGTTAGAAGAAACAAGAACATCTCTTTTGAGCTAAATTTGGCTCAAACATTTCTAAAGAATTTTTAAAAAGAAAAAAAAACATTTAGAGCAGCTGGAGGGTTTGCATCAGAAATGCCACTTCCTTCCACCAGATGGTGTCATTTTCCTTTCAGTAACATGCAGAAAGCATGTGAATTTCTATTGGAGGGAATAATCCTCCTGCTGTACCTTTGTCGTCGGATGTTAACGTCACTCTGTTGGGCTCGGTGGGAGAAGCAGCCTTCACAGGAGTTGTAGATTCAGGAGTCTCAAAAGCGCCATCAGAGTCGGAGCTCCTAGAACAAAGGATGAAGATACATTGAAAAAAGGTTGCTGTTTGCTACTGGTATTACTTGAACTGTTATTGTTAATCATGTACACATATTATGACAGATATTCTCCAAAAATGGAATTTAGCTATAGAAGAAGCTTATACTTTTTCATTGAAGACTTCTGGTGAAAAAACCTAGCTCAGGGCTCATATATGTTGGTTTTCATCTTATGGTGGACTTCAATACCACAAATGAAAATGCTGAATCTGCAGTAAGGTGACAGATAATGACACACCTGAGACCCATTTCTTTATGACAACATGCACATTTACACTGATTCAGAGCTGACCACCGCAGGGTATAAAGATATCACAGATATAAAATATATACCAGGGACATTGAACCCAAAAATAATTCCTCTATGACCATTGCTTGCAAGTAAAAACAGAAATTCTTATTGTTCTTTTTCATGGTCACCTTATACCTAAACACAGATGTAAGTAAAGCTTGAAACACAACCTGGAAACCAAGATTCACGCTCTCTTGATCAATGACTTGATGATATGCAGCCTCAGCCTCCCAACCTGTCTCACCTCTGTCTGACTGGCTTTTCGGTAGCTCTGATCATGCCGTCATGATGAGAGCCCCAGGAAAGACGTCGAAGGAGCCCCAGAGCTGGATCTGAGTCCGGGCTGTTGCCGTCTCCTGTCCCCCCCAGCAGCGTGTCCCAGCCCCAGCGAGCCCACTGCAGTGGAGACAGAGCCTGCCACGCCGTCAGTGCCATGGCTACTGTTGCGCTGCACCTCTCCGCACCACAACGTGTTTGCCCAACAAGCAGGTACGACCAGCACAGCCTCTTCTTCTTCAGACAGCTAAGACCATAAATTCAGCCTTTTTTTCTGCCTTCTGCTTTCCTCTATTGTCTAAAAGCCAAATCTCTTTGTTCCCATCTACATTCTCCTCACTTTGCATTTACTTGTCATCAGTAGCTATATCGGTGCGTCTCCTCTCCTGCAATCGACTAGATTGTCTCCCAACCTAAATGAAACTGTCTGCAGAAGCCCACCTCCTGCAATACTGGATATTCTGGCTCTCTCTCCCAGCTTTTCTCTCTCTGTTTTCCTCCCTCCCTCTGTCCTGGTCTTTAACTGGTTTTCTGCATCCCACCAGCAAAATCACTAATACAATTATACAACCACTGTATCTGTCAAGTACACACACAGATTCCCTTTAATATCATCTCTGGCTGAATAAAGGATACATATAGACCAAATTCAATAACCATGATTTTTCTTACAGCTAAACCTTGGTTTAGCTGTGACGCTTAATAAATCAATCAAATCCACAGGGATTCCCCTCTATGCATTGCTGAAGCTGATCGGTGTCTTTAAAGACACCTTTCTCCCAGAAACAATCACATAAAAACCTCTATCGATAAAGCTGCAAAGGGCTGAAACAACATGTAGCTTTTTTCATCATAATATAGTCTGATGAGAAATCTAAATAAATTCAATTAAAAGTTAATATGGCAAAACCCCTCCAGGGTTCTGATTTTAAGAGGTATCAGTTTAATAAGTTGTTAAAAAAAGAAATATGAACTCTGATTTTGGGGTGCTGTGATGCGAGAAAAGACAGCACATGCAAGAAGGGAGCCAGAGATGTAATCGCTGTGAGGACCCAGTGAGTTACACCAGGATAAGCCTGCTCTGCCCTGATGTCCGTAAGGATCAGTCATAAAGGCAGTGAGCCAACCAGCCTTTAAAATTCAGTTTAAATATGCAAAGATAAAATATTACATGCTAGTTATGAATTTATAAAAATAAACTAATCAGTTATTTCAAATATTCAACATTTAACTGCTTTTTTACCAATACTTGACAATGCCCAGAATAAAAAACAAAGAGAAAAAAATGTAAGTAAGATTCATTTCAGTGCTCTGTTTGGGTCCTCACTAAGAAGTTGTGTTATGCGATTGCAAACACTGTTTCTATGGTAACTGGAGGTCATTCTCATCATATGTTCCACGACGACGGAAGTAAAATAGCAGGCGCATGCGCAGTCCAAGACACACATACATCCCTCTGAGGCTTCCCTATCCATTACAGTCCAGTGGAGTGCATCACAGAGGGATGGTAAATAAAGCTACACTGCACAGCTGCTCTGACAGCATCAACTAAACACTAATATATCAATGAATGTAAATAATGTATATGTAACACTACTATTTTTCCAAGAATCAATATTTACAATCATTTTCAAATTGCATTAAATAAACTTGAGGTTAGACTTAAAATAAATGTGGTAGTTAAATGGACATATACCAAATTAATAGCATGTATGAAAGCCTTTCGTTAATGCAAATCACATGCTAAAAGAAAGAAGAAAAAGCAGCACCGTGTGGTTGTGCAGTCGGAGTAGAGGGGGTTAAATAGAAAAAAGAGCATTTAATAGCAGACTCTCATAGGCGGTGATGACTGCCTGGAGACAGAAGCTCTACAGCAGGGAGGCAGAGAAACGCTGCGTGTCAGGCAGCCAGACGTCTCTCTGCTTCCAGCTAAATCCACCTCAGTGTGTCTGCACACACAACCCAAAAAAAAAACCCTGCAGAAAGACATTTTAAACTGGCTTTTTGATGATGCTAAATTTAACACCATCTTTTGAAAATGCCATTATAAGTTAAATGTGATTAAATAAAAGGAGATGGGATGTGAAGACGAGACGGATGAATGACGATGGAGGCAGACTCCTGGTTTTTTAAGCAGCTGTGTGATTAGCCCCTATGGATTAGCTCCCACATACCCCTTCCATCATCTCATAACTGCAAATGTCCTCTGAACCCTCTCCGTGTGTACATCATAAGCTAGCTATCTCTTTCAGTTGCATTTCGTGTATACAGTTAAATCCCTGCTTTCTCTCACCCTCTCTTTATTCACCACACTTCCCCATCTCATTGTCACATCAACCAACCTCTTCCCTTCTTCTGTCTTGGAGCTATCAGTATCAGGCTGTTAGCATTGTAGTTGCCAAAAGAGGAGCCACACACAGCTTATTTGGAGACAGGCTTTCAAAGGGCTGTTCAATATACTATAAAACCATCACATGCTTCACATTTAGCTTCTAAACGGCAATGACTCAATAATCTCTATTAGTTTCATTCGATTAAATTAAAGAGCAAGTGGTCAATTGAATGCTGTAATGGGACTGAATGATGATAGAAATGAAAGACTCTGACACATCTCTTAAAAAACTTCCAAAATATTAATGAAATGAGAGAACTGCTTGTTTGATTCTGTATCATTAAATAAGATATGAACATATACAAAAAAAATTAGGTCCAACCTAAACATTAGAAGTAAGAAGCCAACAGAGGGAGCTCCTGTGCTGTCATCCACTGATGAATGAGTGTCTGGTTAGAAAGTATTACATCATAACCGGACACTACAGCAACTTATTTTTATTTTATAATAGCCAACACACAGATACATGAATACTATGTCCTGCTGACTGCTTTTAATCAGCAAGACCTCTACTATGAAATCAGTAATGGTTTTGTCCTAGGAAGCCATTCAGTCTAAAACAAAGAGTCATTAAGACAAAAGAGTCAGGCAATGATAATAGTGTAAAAACTCAGCCTAATCTACAACTCTAAATACAAGCAGATGGCACATCAAAAGTTAAGGTGAGGGGGCTGATGGAGATTCATTCAGATTACTGATATATTGTCAACAACAACAAAAAAAAAGTTAATCTTGATAAAGCTTACAGATTGAAGCATTACCGTTTTAGTCTGAATACCTGATACTGGGTCAGTTGTTTTATTGGTGATACACAACTCAGATAAAGCTATTCATATAAGCTCAGGATGATGGGATCGATACCTTTGTCTTTTACACCTGTAGGAAAGCTGCTGCTACGCTGGACAGCCCCCTCATTGTTGTACATAATTCTATCATAGAGCCTAGCTTGCTGAGATCTTAGCTTTGTGGCAGTCTAAGATGAACAGGCTTATGGAATCATTTCTTACAGACAGACATTCAGGTCATTTAACCTCTCTAATGCTTCGCTACAGCTCCTTCATCCTTTTTGCAGTTATGCATCAGGGATATAAATAAAACAAAGTGGAGCGCTTTTGCTCCATCTCTCTCATCCACTGGTATTCCCAAGTTATCCCCCACCCCCCACACAGCATGTTCTATTTCAACACAGTCACCAGCTCATGCTCTCAGTGCAGTGATGGCGTCCTCCTTACAGAACAAAACATCACCCCACCAACCCCTCAATTGTACCTATTTCTTCCATTCTGGATCCCACAGCTGGTACTACGCTCTGTAGTCAAAGCAGTTTGATGCACATGTGTCCACACACGTGCTCAGATTGTCTCATTCTTATTTTCATCACAAAAGCTAATAATAACATTGTTGATACACTCATCTGGCTGCGAAGCAGTGCAGCAACATGAAGCACGGATACAGGATACAAAGCGATGAGATTCACATCAATTTGTCAACATTCAGCTACATTTTAATCTGCAAAATTAAGATCCCAAAAGGGACTTTTATGATCTATTTATGATACATGCAAGACAAGTGCAAAGCTATTATTAAAAAATATATATTGTACGACAGTTCTCTTGCTCAGATGCCTCTGGATATTTTCAGACTTAATAACTAGCAGGAAATCTGATTATTTCAAACTCACATGTGTTCTTGAGAGGGACAGCGGGTCTGTCCTTGCTCCATGGACTCGTTGGCTCCCATCCTCAGCTAGCTCTAACACCCCAACCCCCCCTGCCTGCTCTGTTTTCCAGCCACCCTCCACATCCACCTGCTACCCCAAAACCCCCTCTCCCGTATGGCTGATGGAGTATGCAGGCAGCCTGAGTGAGAATAGGTGAGGGCTGATTAAACTGTGCTGCAGTGCAGAGGATGAGTACTAACGGCTCACATCAGGAGCAGATGATTAAGGGCTCTCTTGACTTTATGCACTGCATCTCCCGTCTTCTGCCCCTCAACACACCAGGAGTATCTCGGCTTCTCAGCTGCTGGTAAAATGATGCAATAAGATGAGAATAAAATATCCCGTAACAGAATGTGAAAGAGGAAAACCAAATCCAAACCAGAAAAAGACTAAATGAATAATCCCGCTTTCTCGTCACGCATGTGTCTAAGGTGGCTCTTCTGTGTTTGGCTGCTGAAATCGCTGAGCTGTGTTGCTGCTCTCACTGCCTCCTCCCCCTCTTTCCTCCACTCTCTCCCCTGACATCAGACTCCTGTGCCTTTAAAAAGACAAGCAGCTTTTTTTCCTTCAGTCTGCTGCTGCAAATTATGCAGGGGA
Organism: Pseudomugil gertrudae; assembly: GCA_037177535.1. Classification (NCBI taxonomy): domain Eukaryota; kingdom Metazoa; phylum Chordata; class Actinopteri; order Atheriniformes; family Pseudomugilidae; genus Pseudomugil; species Pseudomugil gertrudae. The sequence continues at coordinate 9,329,520 of JBAMHV010000017.1, read as the reverse complement.
GCCAAACAATAGTAGACCCCAAAACTGCCCTGATAAACCGGCGCTTTCTTCCTCACCCTGTCAGTCCTTCTATAAAGCTTTACCACAGTAGCATACCTTTGTTCTGGCAGGATTGTTTCTCTGTCACCGTGTGATCAGCATAGAAATGTTATTACTGTGCCTCCTCTTCATACAATGGAAGCTTCCAAAACTCAGTGTAGCCAACCAGAGAGATGCCTGATGTAAACAATAGACTATACAAAATGTGTGTTTTATATTTAACTCCTTCTCTATTATAATTTTTCCCCATAAAGCCAATCTCAGATGAAGAGGAGGATGAGGATTCCTTTAAAAAGTACCGTAATTCTATTGGATCATCATGGAGGAAAAAAAAACATAAATTTGAGAATAATAGGATTTTTTTATTGGACAATTGATTTTTGCTGCTTCCTGACATAACAGGATCAGCATATTTTACCCTCTCTGTTTAATCCCTGGGGTGCGCTGATCTAATTTACTGACACACTCACAAAGCCTAAGTGTTTCAAAGACAGGAAATCAAGCCATAGATTCTGGCTCATATTTTCTGTGCGCTTTGTATTTTGTCATGTGTTCGACACTTTCAACGAATGTGTCCCGTGGGAGGAAAATGAGACCCTGAACCATTTCAACAAATTTCTCATTGATTGTCCAGGAGCAATGACGAAAGCAGGGCTTGGAAATGTGAGAAGAATAAATCTATTGTTAACTCATGGGAAAGTGGGGAAATAAGGGCACAGTACGATAACACGAGCCTACAGAGTTTCTACAGAGAGGTTTCAGGTGTCGCACCTCTGCCTGTGAGGACAAAAAGGTGAGGTTTCAGTTCCTCTCACCAAAACAGAACTGGGAGTTCAGGTAAAACAGAAAAAAAACTACAGAGCATCTGTAAACAAGTGCATGCATATAAACATGAACACCACTAAGTAAAATTTGCAGAGAACACTGACATGGTTCTTGTCTCGGACGTGCTCATATGTCAATGTTTCACAACCCGAGAGCAGGAATGAAACTGCAGCCTGCTCATAATTCCCAGCACAGACCCCTGCTAAAGAAAATGTATTGATTATTTCTGCTTGCACCCACCCCCCTACAAGGTCATGGATTTATCTAGGGCACCAAAGTGCATGCAATTTTGATAAATGCTAACTATTTATTATAATTGGACCAGTATTACAGGAAGTCTGCTTGGTGGTAATTCCTTCAATATCTCATGTTAGGTAATTTTTCCTTTTTAATTTGCTAGTAACTCAGCAAAATTGCATGTTTCTTATCGGAGAGTGTGACAGTATTTTTTGTTTTAATGAGTCTGTATTCTGCTGAAAGACTAACAGAAGCATCACCTTGTTGCAGTCTGGCTCTGCACTGCAGCTTCAACTGCAGAATATGAGGGAATTAAAAATTCAACAAACCTAGGCACGGGAAGAAATGGCTGTGGCAGTTTTTCCTAAAAGATTCATAACTCATGAAGAATCAAGGTCATTGTGTTCTACGTGGAAGAAGTCTGCTTAAAAGTTAGTATAAAAATAACAGGAATGTATTGAAAGGATTTCTAATGATTAAAGAACATGGGAGCAGCAAAATAAACTTCATATGACTGAGATGAGTTCAGGAATAATGTCAGAAGATGTTGAGGGCTTGTCAGTTAAGACATATTAAGAATCAATGCAAAATATGTGAACACTAATGTTATTACACTAAAAGAAACAGATACAAGTGTGCTCAAAAAGCTTGACAATAAACAACATTTTTCACAAAACAAGAGAATATAAGATAATAAGTGATTTATATTTATATGAAACTAGTAAATAAAGTGAAACATTAATTTTGAGAAAATTATGACAGTAAAGCTCAGGTGTTTTAAAATGGCTCAAACAAGACAGGATAGAAACAATCAGACACATTTTTAAATGTTCTTAAATCCAATACAGCAGAGCTGCATGTGACCAGCAGTTTGAATAAATATTTTGGGAAATCACACATTAGATCAGTGTTTCCCAATTTTGGTTCTTATGTACCCCTGCCCCACATCAAATAAATGAACTTTTTCATTAAGTTCTTTGCAGCCTGTTAACAACCATTTATTTCATTCAGGTGTGTTAAATAGGGTTGCCTCTAAGACATGCAGGGCAGGGACCTTGAAGACCTTATCTTTATCTATAAAGTTAAGGTTTAATCTTTGCTGTAAGTCCCGAATCTTCTTACACATCTTGATTCTGTGGCCTTCCCTCTGAGTCCATCTTCAAAGTAACTGACAGAAGCGGGGGAGTTATCAGCGACCCAGTGAAACAAAGGCTACAACAGACCCATTAACTCAAACATGTCTGGTCACATAAGTTTCCTGTTTAAAACGTGTCACCTGTGTTTCTTTTATTTTATCTCCTCCCTAAAACAACATATATTAGTGTTTCTAACCTCCAGCTTGAGACCACTGAGTTAGAAAATAAGCTCATTATTCTGAGTCAATGGGAGAAGCTGGCCACTTGGCAAAATTTACAAGAACACCCCCCCCCCCCCTTTCTTTTTTTTAATCAGACACTAATAGTTACTCATTAGAATGAGTACATTATTTAAGAAACTATATTTTACCTTTGAACCTTTTAAAAGTGTGTTTTCTCCACACAGTCTATGTATGAGGCTAAAACTAGAGCATCATCCGCATGTGCTGGCAAATTTATTGTGTGTCTTCAGGCAAATGTGGCAATCTGTGTCATCCAGTTAGATGTTAAAGCCCATGTTTCTGTGCTAGAGCTGCACTCTATCTGACATGCCTCACAGATACCATGAATAATAAATTATACTACTGTGGCATTTGCAAAATCCTGGTTTTGTTACATCCTGAGCTGTTTCTTTAAAGGTAAAGAATAATACACTTGTCATGAATAAGTGTCTAAGTCTGCACATAAAATACTTTGACTCAAATCAGTTTGAAACGGATGCAGAGTAAGTAAGGGCTGTCTCTCTATGTTTAGTCCTGTTTGCATGATTGCAGGTGGCTGCAGCATTCAGCCTGGTGTGTACACAGGAAGATATGAATGGCAAACACCCTCTGCTGGCTGCAAATAAAATTGCACCATGGAAGTGGCTGAGTCATTGTCTTTGCTAAAATAATGTGTGCGGAATTAACTGCAAAAGCTGAGAGAAACTGCAGGAGAAAATGTAATATTAACAACGAAGGGTTGTTGCAGAAATGAAGCATCTGAAATGACCAGAACTGTTTTAGTAGAATCTAAGCTGGTTGAAATAACAGCTTTGTTATTTTCTGTTCCTTTCTTTCTTGTTTTAATGTTAAATCAAGCTTCTTATTTTCTAATGTCTCAATGTTTCTGTGAAGCACTTTGTTGCTGAATTGTGCTACACAAACAAACTTGCCTTGTCTTTGACTGATCCTTGTGATTCTGCAAAAGCAGCTAAATGGCAAAAATATCTGCCAAATGTACAATATGGGTATGAGGGGTGAGCTTCTAAAAATATCCATATATTTCATTTTTTATATTTGCCAATGAAAGGCCACAATTACACATTATGCATTTGAGTTTCCACAACCACTACGTCCACATTAGAAAATCCAGTCTCCTTTCAGTTGATTATTTTACAATACCATGCTGTAAGTTTGTGAGTGCGGTGGACAAACTATGCTTTGGATTTTCACTTTAAAAATGGTAAATGTACTGGATAATTTATCCATTTATGATCATCACTGTCATGAGTTGCAGTTCACTAAAGCTTTCAGGGAAATATGCATATTTACTTCTTGCTGAGCTACAGAATAGAATATGGTAAATAGCATGAATTGGCTGATTATGTAGTTTTACAACTGGACTAACACATTATTTTTACAGCCACTATAATTTAAATAAAAATGAGGAAAATAGCACTTTGAGCCGTCCGTTTGTGACATATTTATATGTACTATTTCTTGGTTTGGGGCTGCTGTTAGACTAGCCGAGACTCCAGAGAGATAAAGAAGAAGTCTACCTCAAAGATGTGTTGATGAACAGAGTTTTGCTTTCTCTGGACCACTATCTGTTCTAACCTGTTGTAAGTCTTTAAGACAACCATCTGTTTCCCAGGTATGTACTTTCTGTTTAAGCATATGCATGGACTCAACATCAGATGTGAAACTAGGTATGTGGAGCAACTCTGTAGAGTTAGAATAAGGAAGCTCTCTGTGAGCTCTGAGAATCTGGATCTAGAAGGTCAATAAGTGTGCCAGATGTCAATTTAATGCTGCCATTTGATCTGAGCCATGAGGCTGAGCAGATAAGGACTAGGCTAATTTACTTTGAGAGGGCTTAAAGAGACAAGTGTAAACATAGAAAGTTTACTTTGACATCTGAATGAAAAAAAAGGACTTAATTAAAAATAATAATGGGAAAAAAAGTAAGTAAAATATAAACTAACTACTGAACAATTTTAGACAGTGACAAAGTCATACCTTAAAGGGACATGGCAGGGAGCAGGAGTCGGGTTAATGTCCTCACAATGGTCAGTTGAAGGTGAAGAGGGGGCAGCATGAGCAGGAGGAGGAGTGAAGCTGGGGGATGCAGGTGGGGTTGGAGGAGCTTCAAGCGTGCAACTCCTCAGAGGAGTGGGAGAAATACTGGGTAGCTCTGTGGCGTCTTTGAGGTGAGGAGAGCGCAGAGACAGGAAGTGGTGCTCAAAAGTATGAAATGTGGGAGAAGCAGGAGCAGGGTGACCTCTCTCTGCTTGCTCAGCGAAGGAGAGCCTGCATGGAAGGGAACACAACATCAAGAAAAAAAGACCAAAACATACAGGTCAAGTTTGGCGAGTTGGTGTATGTACTGAATTTTCCTTCATGTCCCCGTACAAATAATACAAGCAGTAAGCTTACCTCAGAGCAGAGAAAAACAGACAACTCTTCTTATCTAAACCTAGTAGCGACATGAGAAATGAAACACTTTCTCCAATCATCCTAAAAATGACTTGTTTTTCCAATTAGAAGAACCTGAATGTGAAGCTCCTCGCATGATGTTCCATGCTTGCAGAGAAGTAGCCTGTTTAACAGATTCTGTCCGTCATCACTGACCACCTGGTGGAGAGGATTTGGCCCTGATCCATGCTGCTCTTATCAGGAGTGGTAGGCTCTCTAATCTGACAGGCAAAGCCATGGATGCCCATGCAGCTGTTCCCCACTTGGGGGTTGCCTCATTTTTAGCTCTAAAAATATCCCAGTAGTCTCTTCTGCCAACTGGTGCTTCACAACATCTTCATCAAGAAAAACACATTATGTCTAATCATGTGTTAAGTCAACAGTCTGCTGAGATGTTCTTTTTATTAAAATGTGGTTAGGTTGTTTTCAGACTGAAGTTATTCTCATTCTGTCACATCAGAACTTATTTAATGAGGGTGTGTGCTTTTGTTTTGGGCGTAACAAGTTAGTTTACATTTTAATGCTGGCATGCCTCCTGGCATTCATTTAAACTCATGCATAATATTTCTAATTGAAGCAGGACGGAAGCACTTAAGAAAAAAGTCCCCATGCAGTCTCATTCATCTCTTTTGTCAGAAACTTCCACTGACAGGACAAAGCTGCACACGTGTTAGCATCTGTGGTCAACACGACAACCTGGAAATACTAAAGAAACAACCAGGTCACAGTAACCAAGTCATGAGACCTTCTGCTGCCTCTCCAAAGATGGGAGCGGGAGCTCTGGAGAAGACTGAAACAGCAAGCTAAAGGAGAAGACAAATCTGGCAGAAAATAAGATTATGTGGTGGGAACTGCCCCTTTTATGTAGAAATCCTGTCAGCTGACTTGCTCTGGTTAACAGCTGGAGATTTCCAATGAAATGGGCTCAGATATGATATACAAGTAGAGGTGGTGGCCTTCTTTCAGAACAGGATGAATGCAACAAATGAGATGTAGCAACCATCTGCCCTTTTATGGCAGGGCATCACACAGCTTCATATCAGTTACAATTCACTCTTTGCAGCAACATCTGGACACTTTCCAACACAGCTTTTCACTGTTAGTCAATCAATTAATGATGTCTTACAGGCCATTAAAGAAAACATACCTCTAATTACATTTAGAAAGTAGAGCTTTTCAGATACCAGATCATGTCTGATTACACGGCCCTTACTTTTTCAAACATCTGTATTTAATTTGGAGAAACACATTTAAATGTGATTTAATCTACAACAAAAACAAAGTTGGACTCAAAAGTCCAGGTGTTAAATGCTAAATAAAGTACTCTAAATAAAACAAACTGAGGGTACAGATGTGTTAGTAATGCTGTAATAATAGGAGGCCATTTCTGTCCTGCAGCCAACAGCTATTTCATACTGTCCCCTAAACTTCTACACCGCTACCTTATATAGTGTTTCAATGTATATTTTATCTGTTCACAACCACAAACAAGCAATTATTCCAAGATAGGTTAGTGTGGAAGAACAAATGACAAATATAAGGTTATTCACTTCCCAGCAAAGGCAAATAAATCAAGAATCACCATGACAACTACTCTATTTACGGTTAAATGTGGGGTAAATCATGGAGGAAAAATATCTGACAGAGCACTAAAGAGTGACAGATGTTTGACTTATAGGTAATTATTAGATGTAAACTATCCATGTTAGATTTTTAAAATAACTTTCATGCCAAATAAAATACAGCAAAAAAACTTTTAAGTTTTCTGAAAGGGCCCCAAATTACCTATGAACTCATATCTGGATTTTAAAAAAAAGTCTTTCAAGCTTGCAGCATTTTTGGAAAACTCTCTTTCAGTAGTTAATCCTTAACTTCACCATTACCGAGGAGATTAAGACTGCATGAATGGATTGTAACTTGCTGTAAGTTAACAACAGGCACAACGACGGGCCACAAAACCCTTACGTCCCTATATTTTCCTGTTTGCCCCTCCTCTCTGCCCATCTGGTGAGGTCAACAGAAGCAGAGAGTAATTAGCAGTAGTTACCTACAGACCATCTGCTGCATCCACCTGGAGGGATTTACTGTAAGCACCAACACTTACTCTAAACACACAAACACACGGGGAAAAACGGAGCAGCTACCTTCTGTCAGACACTCACCCAAACTTCAGCTACAGATGGACCCATCATAAAACTTCAGTGGTAAATGCAGGAAACTATAGAAATGACGTCCTGCTGGGTGCTTTCTATATTCCAACACAGCAGAGGCACTGACTGCACGTCCCAGTCCTTCTCCACCCGGTGACTCCAAATGACTCCGTCAGACGCGCACACACCACAGCACATGCTCAAGTGTTTCTCTGAACTCTGGCTTTTGTTCCACTCTGTCTGGTCTGTGCAGATGACTTCAGTGGGACTGAGTGCCTGCCCAAATTCCTCCCACAAGCTTCGGTTCACAAAGCCACACAGACTGAGCAGGACTGACAGCTAGGACAGCCTCTAGGGGCGGAGGGAAAAAAAACCATATGCTCACACAAACACACACATGCACATTTACACACCAGCCTTGCAGTCATATTTCTGTCCCAGCTACATATATACAAGTGTAACTTTAGCTATTGATGAAATGTAGCAGGATATATTACTGCCATTCTTCCTCTGTTTCGTCTGAGCAGCAGCAGTGATGAGACAAGTGTTGAGACTGACAGGCAGCAAGTGCTACTGTGGCATGTGGAGTGCTCCTAAACAGCTCCTAAACTGCTAAAGTACACACTGGTTTAGTCAAAAGTTGCAACAAGCTGGACATTAGATGCAGTACAAATGTGTGACTCCAGTTAATTTGTCACAACAGACATTGCTAAACTACTGCAGACAGAAACATCCCACCAGACACCCTCAAAGCCAAACAAATCCATTTAAAATGTGTGATAGAAGAAACGGTGTGTGTAAAGCTCCCATTGGCTAGTAAAAAATATCAAATACATCAGTGAAAGAATCATCCATCCATCCATTTTCAACCGCTTGTTCCCATAGCGGGGTCGCGGGGGGGCTGGAGCCTATCCCAGCTGCCTACGGGCGAAAGGCTGAAAGAATCATAATCTCCAGAAAAAGCATTAGAGATCATGATTCTCTTACACTTTAACTAAATCAAACACAAACACACATTTTTTTTAGTTAAGCATTACCAGGATATGTTTTCTAAAAACCCAGATGCTGAAGGAGCAAAGTCTGTTAGAAGAACCCTAGGGAAATATTACCACATGATTTACTGGTAAAATGGGCTCCAGGGTAGGCAGTTGTTCACAGCCTTAGAGGAACAGTAAAATGATGTCACTGTTCTGAAAGTAACATCTAAAAAATCCTAGATGTAAAAACACACCAGTCTATCACAAAAGGTGTGAGAGTTTTAGCTTACCGGTTGTCCTGGAGCTCCGCAGCGGGATCCTCAACGGTTTTCACAGTTGGGACTTCAAATGGCTCCTCTACTAGCTGTTCTACTAGCTTGTCTGATAGCGTCTTCTCTGTCGTCTTTGTTTTTAGTTGCTGTTCTTCATTTTTTGCTGGTTCTCGGGAATCTTCTTCAGTTTTCGTTGATTCTGGGATCTCTTTTATCTCAGTAGCTGGCACATCGGCCTGTTCCTCCACAACTTCTACAAGTATCCTCTCAGATTCTGGGAATTCAGCTGGAGATGCTTCTGTATTGTTTGGCTCTGATGGCTCTATTTTTTGTGGGACTTCGTCTGTCTTTGTGCTCTGTATTGATTTGCAGAGCTCTGCTGTGTGCTGTGATGGTTCAGAGGGATCTACAGTCTTTTCTAAAGCCACGGGAAGGTCTACTGGCCGTTTTAAAAGATTCAGAGATGAACTATCTGTTGTCTTCTTTACTGCTTGCTCCTGTGGTGAGATCTCCTCGTCTTGTTTCAGTGGAGCACCTGTCTCTTCAGTTGGAGTTAGAAACTCTAGTTGAGGAGACTCCAGAGATGGGAAGGGCCTGAGAAAAAACAATACAAGTTAATGAAGTTGCTTAGTTTGTGGCACATTACAAAAAAAAAAACTGAAAATCACAAAGGTATGCATTTTCAATGGGGCTGGGTGGCAAGTGTCCTCAAAATAAGGTATGTGTGTGCAGAGGCATTAGAGATATGTGCGTTAAGAAGTGTGTTAAGTGTGAGAAAAGGCTTATTCTTGTCCCGGAGACCAGCAAAGATGTCACAGCTGATGTCACCCTTTGAATATAATGGGCTGCATTACTTCCATTAGATTTCAACGGGCAGTCATATGACTGAGTTCAAGTCAATACAAAGTGCAGCTCTGTGTTTACCTCCTCATTCATATTCATTGTCACACTGCTCTCCACAGACAAACCCCGAACAGTGTGTTACTGCAATAAGTTGCTAAAAGTAAATAAAACTGTGTTTAGCCAAAACATTTTCTAATGGCTCAAAGGGCTTGTGCGTATCCTAGTCAAATCTGTAGCTTTTGAACTATTTTGCAATTATAAGTGTTTTTAATTGCATACATGTTTACCTCAACATGTCCCCTGTGTTTGCTTGTTCCCTCTGAGAGAGAGACGCAGCTTCTTTTAGGGCTTTTATCCAGTTTGTTTCTGGTTCCTTGGCTGTTAGTCCAGGAGACTCTGACACATCAGCAGCACCTTCCACGTTTACACACACTTGTTCACAGGGAGGGTGGCAGACAGGAGCCTGTTCAAGTGATTTTCCCTCACACTGAGAGGCAGTGACAGTGGGATCTAACATATCATCCTGGGGCTTTGACAATATTACTTGATCATGTGGTTTCTCAGACTCGTTAAGAGCTGCATGGGATGATAGAAAATCGTCCAGGTACATTGAAGAAACAACAGATGAGGCTGAGATGATGTCAGTAGCTATTTTATCCCGTGTCCCGTGTGAGGGACAAACATCTGTCTCTGCAATACTGGACGACACCCCACTTTGAAACTGGCTTGAAACTAATTCTGTTCCACATTCTTTAACATCTACATATCCCTGCTTTTCCTTTTCTTCATGACTGCCAGTTACTTTTACCTCACTTTGTTCATTTCCATGGCTGCTAACTTTCTCCCCACCTAAAGCTGCCTCATCTTCTTTTGTGATCTCCTCAGCGTCATGGCCTTTAACAGCTGTTTGCATGACTGAGCTGCTTTGTGTGACTGTGGTTTTGTTGCAGCTTTGTAGCTCCGGAGGCTTGCACACTGTATCCTTAATTTCACACTCCCCAGTTTCACCACTCTCGCTTTTCAGAGCCATGGCAGCACTGAAATCCTTTCCCCCGCTCTCTGGCCGCCCAGCAGGCTCTGGTAGAGAACTGCAAATCTTTGTAAAAATTTCTTCAGCCCAATTCACACTTGGAATAACATCTGTGTGAATGCCTCGACTATCTGTTCTGGATGAAACTGAATTTTGGAAAGGTGAAGTCTCAAGTTGCTGTGAAGCAAACTCAACAGTCTTTGACATCTCAGGTGTGCTTTGCTGGTCTTGACAGGCAGCTGATTGTTTGCTTTTTCGCAGGCCTTTCACACTCAGATCACTCGTAATTTCAGTGTCTGGGCTTAAATTAGTTTCTAAAGCACCAACCACTACCCCAGAGCCTTTATTCAGATCTATCTTCTCTATTGTTTCACCTGCTTGTGAACAAGCTATTCCTATCCCAACATCAACTGAGGCCTTTTTTTCCACAGTACTTCTACTTCCATTTAAACCACTGGGAAAGGGGGGTAGCACATCTATCCTTGCAGCTTGAGCTCCCTTGTAATTCTCCTGACCCGTCACTTCTTTTATACCACTGCTGTCCTGTCCCCACAATTCATCCTTGCTTCCTGTTTGACGCAAACTTTCAACAGAGCTGTCCCCTTCCTCCGCTCTCCCTTTTACTCCTCGCTTTGGTGCTTGGCTGTGACTGTTAAGATTTTCTTCCCCCTCTATGATGCCACTTGTCAGTTCCTCTGTGAATTGTCCAGATCCCAGACGTTGCTGTTGATGGTCCTGCTGCTTAGCAAAACAGTTTAGATTTCGTGATGACTGCGACTGGCTGGGAACTGCACTTGAGTCTCGTGCAGAGTCAGTGTCAGAGCTGTTTTCTGGCATTTGGTCATAAACTATCTGAGCCTCACTACAGCTCTCTAAATCAGCAGGTTGGATGTTGTCAGATGTCTCTGTGGTTCTGATGAGTGGAAGGGAGCAAGTTTCAGGCTCAGATTTATGTGGTGGCTCCAAAGCTTCAGCTCGCACACCAGCATCTTTATCTGGTTCAATATGTTGTTGTAAAGCCACCCCCGCCTCTCCAGTCTGCTCATTGCTGCTATCTGCTGCTTCATTTTGTTTTTCCATTGTTGCATCTTCTTTTCCTTTCTTGTTTTCCTCCAACAGCAGCAATGTCTGCTCTTCCATTTTGTTTTTCTCTTCCATATTCGTGTCACACGTGTCGATGGCAGAGAGATCAGAACTGACGTTTATTAGGTCATCTTTAATGGATGCTTTATAACAAACAGGTTTGTAGTCAATAGAGTCTGGCTTAGTGTAACATTGGGAAAGTACATTATCGGACCCATCCTGCAACTGCACACCAACTGAAGCGGGAAACCAGTTTGTCTGTTGTGAAGGAACAGAATCCTCATGTTCATCAGCAGACGACACAGCATCGTTTTTATCCGGCAGCTCCAGACAAATCCCATCTGCTTTAATGGTGTCAGCACTGCGCTCCACATCCTGTGCATGAAACCTTTGTGTCATTTCACCACTTTTATAGCCATCCACCTCTCCGGAGACATTGGTGCAGTCTCCATCAGCACTGCAGTTATCTGTCTGCTCCGGAAGAGAGACATCACAGTCCGTAATGAACTCTAAATGACTCAACATTGGACCAAGAGGCTGCAGCACAAAAGGTGGATTGTTAATACAATGTTCAACAGCAAAACTTGACTGGTCAGACTGGTCAGAGGCTTCCACTTCTGAAGTCATTATTTCATCTTTTATAGCATCAACAGAGGCAGATTTAAACTCTGCCCCCTCCCTATCTGTTAATAGATCCATCTTAGATCCATCACCAGTTTGTATTTCACATGACTGACTGGGAGGCTGACAAGGATTTATCTCAAGAGAGGCTGCACGTGTTGAAGTCTCAATTTCAGATTTTGAAATGGGATGAAGATCTCCAAGGAACTCAGTGGAGAGAGCTGGAAGCACAAGCTGAGGATCCTTGCTCCCATCTTTCTCTTCAAGAATCCCAATAACATTAAGTTTTAAAGACGACTCCTCAACCACGTCAGTCTCAACTGAGCTTTCAGCCTCAGCATGTGGCTCATCAGCTTCAGTGTTACTGGTACAATCTTCATTACCTGTCTGATTCTTCTCACTGGGACATGAAAGCCGGTTTGAATCTACACAGTGCACATCTTCAGTGTTTGTCTCAAAGCTGTCATGGCCTGAATAATCTACGGTGATGTCTTTCTTGGTGTCTTTTTTATCTGACATATCATCCGTCTGTGGCTCTGGAACATCAAGGGATCCAGGTGTTGCTGCTTCATCCTCACTTGGAGCTGGGTTTGATGGGATTTCTGCTTTCTTCAAGCTTAGAAATTCTTTGAAGGTGTAACTGGCCTCAACCACCGGATGGTGCAAACTCTCGTAAACAGTCAGTGGAGGCAAAGAAGCACATTCAAAAGCTGGAGCTGGCATCTTCTTGAGATCTACAGAGTAGCTGCTTGTTTCTTTCACATCATCTGCAAAGTGAACTCTGTTGTTTGCTTTATTGCTGTTAAATACACTCACACCTACCCCAGACATAGCAGGGCTACCACGGTTGCACTGGGTAAGGTCAGCTGCACTTTTGATAGTTTTTTCTTCTGTTGTGGCACCAGGCTGAACCTGTTGACTGCTGGGTCCTTCTTGCTTGGCTTGCTGTGATGTTGTCAAAGGCTGAGGTAAAATTAAAGGCAGGAAGATTTGATTTGTCTTTGTGACGGATGACTCCTCATAAATGTGTCCCAAACGCAAAGCTTCCTCTGAAAGCAGATTCTGCATAAGATCAGGCTTTATCCCTCCGTTTGTATTGCTGGCATTTTGCAAATTGTGAGGTGAAATTGCTACGCCACGCTGTTCCAGGCAGGGGTGGAAGAGACGGTCCTGTTCACAGCAGATGCCCTCAGTGATTTTATCAATCGGTTCACTCTGTGACTTCAGCTGTGACTCGGCAACATCAGTGGGCGGACGCGATTCTGTCTCGACTGATGACACCCCACCAGCAGAGCATTCTGGCTGGCTGGGTGATCTGTGATCTCCAGCCCGCCTCGCTTCCTCTCCCACCTCTTCTCCTCCTACTCCTCCCTCTCCTGATCTTTCCAATCGCACAGCACTGTTATCCTGGAAATCAGGATGAGTGAGCAGCCCAAGGGAAGAGGTACCGATACAGGCTTCCAGTCGCCGCAGTTCCTTCTCCGTGTCTCCCTCTTCAGCTGGCGACAGGTCCGTGTCTGAGCTGCGAACGCTTGTCCCTCTCAGTCCCTTGTTTTCTTCCTCAGCCAAGTTGTGTGGCATTTTGCTGCTGCAGCTTTTCTCACATGCAGTGTGTCCCTCTTTGGCTGAGAATGCAACTGTGCATTTTCCTTGCAAGCAGATTAACGGGAGCTGAGGGGGGCTGCTCAGGAGTCCATCTCTTTCACCATCCGCAGAGCTGATGCACTTTTCAACGCCGCTCAGTTCGGTTTCTCCTTTCTCACTCTCTGCTACAGTAGCTACTCTCTCCAGTAAATCACGCCTCACACTTTCTCCCTCTCCTTTGCTTTGTATCACTTCTGGCAACGTGGGTGTTGTCAGTGGCAACGCAGTTACCACCATTAAAGCTTTTTCAAGGGCACTCTCCACACACCTCCTTCCCACACATGTTCTGCTATTAGAGTGTGGGTTCTGACTCTCTTCTGAGAGTATTTTTGCTTCTGTGGTGACTATGGCTTGATGTGTTGGTGCATCTGATCTCATATCGCCACAAGCAGCAGGTTTGATATCTGTAGTTTGGACATTTGTTGTGGGTGTATTTTGGATGTTGATTTCTCCTCCAGTTACATGTTGCTCCCAGTGTGAGCTTCCAGAGGAGCTGTGATTTATAATGTTTTGAGTACGCATATGGTTGTGGTTATCTGATTGATGGGGCCTCTGTGAAAGAGCCTGCTTGGACACAGGTGAACAGGCGGAGGCAGTAAGATGATCCGGACCACTATGAGAGGATGTTAGAGGTCGGCTGGAGACTAGTACTCCCCCTGGACTCAGCTGCTGTCTGTAATCGAACCTGTAATCGGACTGTTCTTCACAAATCCCAGTCTGAACATCTGCCTCTGAAACAGATATGGCCTTCTCTGATGATGGAGTGTGAGAGTCACTGTTTATGAGTGACTCAGCTTGCATGTCATTTTCTGATTCTATTACTGTTTTCTGTTTACTCTCAAAGTTCTTGTCCGTCTTTTTCTTCTTTCGATGTTTCCTTTTCTTTGCTTCTTTGTTCTGCCCAGCCTGTGTGCCACGTGCTGAACTCATCTGTTTGTCTGTTTTTGACTGCAATTGATTATCGTTGTGCTGGTCATTTCCTGCCTGGGCTTCTAACTGTAGCTCTGATGTTGTGCCTTTATCACATGTCACTGCAAAGGATTTATTTACCTTAGCTTCATTTTTACAAATGTTTATACCACAGTTAGCCTCTTGCTTCTCTTTATCTACGTTTGTAGTCTCGTCTTTTGTATTTTCCTTTGCAATCACTGCATCGTGTGGAAAGCTTTTTTCCTCATTAGCTTCACTAGAACTTGCATGTTTGTCTACCGGACCATCTCTTTGTTCACTGAATGCAACATGTTTTGGACTTTCTTTATATGAATCTTTTGCTGTCTCTGATTGTATCTCTGAGGTTGTTTTCTTTGGCTTAATCTCAGAACATTGACAGATATCCATGCTCTTATTTCCTTTTACTTGACTCTCTGTTGCCCCAACATTATTCTCAGTGCCTAGAATATAATTCCTAAAACTAAACACAACTGAATCTGTCTGACTCTTTCCTGCCTCACAGTTTCCATGTGTATTCTTGTTTCCATGGCTCCCGTTGCTATGTACTGGCTGGACTACAACTGGAGGTGGTGACGATGACTCAGAGGATTTATTAACCATCACCTCACCGCTCATCTTCTCTACATCATGAACTCTCTTTGGCATGTTTTTGGGGTGTTCTGTGGCAGTGAGCATGCCCAGTGACACCATTTGTTCTTCACATTCTTGGAAGGCCTCTTGGAGTTCCTGGTCTAAGAACGCAGATGCGGAAGGGGTCGGGGGTCCTGAACGAGGTGTGGCAGAAGGCTGAGGTGACGGCTGGACATCTGTGAGAAGTGGGTCGCAGCCATGTGGCCTGCAGCAAGGGCAGGGTGACACAGTTAGGACTGAATAGTCAGACAGCTGCTCATTCCATGATGCCACAGCACAGCTATTATCAGAGTAGAAACTCAAGCTCTGACACAGCACACACATCACACAGCTACACTTAGGATGCCTTTCCTAAACAAGTACTGTTATCAGCTGTTTCTAAACATTTGGGGGTTCATACACGTGCATGTTAAAAACAACTTTACATTAAGACGCATAAACTGCAAACTCTGAGTCTTTAGTTGTAACTTAGCTATTTTTCAAATATCCACAGAAGCTTAAAAAAGGTAACATTATTATTTGACTATGTTATGACTATTATTGCTGTTATTACTTAAATTAATCTTATTATTCCAATGTATATTTGTACACTTTTACTATTATCAGTAATAATTTGTTTACATATAATTAACATAGCCTTTTACTAATAATCAAACTTTATTATTATCATAAAAAAATCAAGAGATGCCAACACATAATGAAGGTGGTCAAATAAACTAATACTGCTTTATAAAATTAAATTTAAGTGACTTCTAGTAAAACTACAGCTAGAGTACCTAGTTACAATTATAATGTTAAATTTGGTGACAGTCACGGTATAAAAAATGTTAGGCTAGTTTTGTGCAACCACTCTGTAGCCCTAACCTTTTAACAACAGTTTGTACATTAGGCTACTGGACCTTTGGGAGAATAATGTTATTCCATTTCTATCTGATGTAGGATTTTAGAAGTACAAAAGCTCTGAGTTCTTTGTCATGTTTTGCGTTTCATGACTCATGATTCAGACTAGTCTACCACTAGGACACTAGAAGCAACTCAGTTTGATAGATGCAGGAAGTGGTTTTAGCTTCATCTTGCTAAAATATACAAAATCTTCTTTGGAAAAAACATCATTCTGCCAAATTCTGCAAATATCTTACATTAGAGGGCAACCTGGGTCCTCAAGGAACCCAATCGTGCAGCTTTTAGAAGGTTTACTGTTGCAACATGCCTGATTCAGACTAAACAGATCTAACAGCTTGCTGTTAAGTTCAGTGCAATGTCCCATTATTTTAAATTAGTTGTGTTTGAAAAGAAAAACATCTAAAACCTACTGTACAGTGGAGTAAAGTTGCCAGTTTTATAGACTCTAACGCACCCCATACCATGGAAAAAAATATAAAGTCGCAATTTTATATGGTGGACCATTATTAGCTATGCTATAAAATTAGTAAAACACAGTTTTTGGGAAATTGATTTGGGAAACTTCTGAGACACTCTGCCTCCTCATGGAGGTATTAAGATGTAACACTCCTAAATTTAATATTTTCTATGTTCTTTTTATGATATTTGCAGATGATTACATTCTGTTATTCTCCACAAAGCGCATAAACTTTTACTTGGGATGTTCCACCAGATCCTTGTAGACACAACCCTTTATTTCCTGGCATGTTACTTACCTAA
This sequence comes from Pseudomugil gertrudae, assembly GCA_037177535.1. Lineage (NCBI taxonomy): Eukaryota > Metazoa > Chordata > Actinopteri > Atheriniformes > Pseudomugilidae > Pseudomugil > Pseudomugil gertrudae. The sequence continues at coordinate 9,312,745 of JBAMHV010000017.1, read as the reverse complement.
CCAACCTGCCTTTCAAGCTTGTATCTATATTATCTGGCACTCAAACACTGTGCACTGTGTGTGTTATTTTTTATTTTTTTTTTTTTTTTTGGGGGGGGGGGGGTTCGGGGGGGTTTGAAGTAAAAGTGGATAGTGATATGAAATAGTTGTTCAGATGAAGGTGACATTAATAGTGTAATAGATTCTAACAGAGTCTTAAACCTGAATTTTAAACATGTGAAAATCACCTTCAGTTAGACATTTAGGATATGTTACTTGGAACCACTAAATTGATTTGAGTGACATGTTAAGTAGAACAAATGTTGATCAAAGAAAGATCATTTTAAAGTTTTCTTCCATTTTTGTACTTTATCTTTCATCCCATCCTATCTATCTAAATGTTTGATATGTGAGAGTGTTTTCTTTGTCATTTTTTATTCTTTAATAATTTCCCAAACCTTAAAAAATCCCATGTTTCTGTGGGTCAATTTAAAATAAACTAAACTACAACATTTTAAATAACAACTGGGAAATGGGTTCAGCAACAGAAGTTCAAATACCTTGGAGTTATTTTCTTTCTGCATAAATTTAATCACCATATAAGAAATATTAAAAAACTATTTATTAAATCTAAACTGCTTTAAATGAATCAGAAATTGCATATCAAATCAACCAACCCTATGGTATGATCATTTACCTTATTTCATTCTCTCTAACAGTCTGGGTTTAAGCTTCCTCCTCAGTAAACATTATAATTCAACCAAGGCTTTATAATGATAGATAAAAAACCAATTCATTTTCAATAATGTCATATACTAAAAATATATATTTTGCTAAGTTCTGAAACCTGATCAGTCTTATATTTTCTGAAATCAGTGTCCAAATGTGTCATTACTAAAAATTAGCACTGAAGCCATCTCTATTAAAGACAGGACAGCAGTAAAGTCACAAAGAACTCAATCAGTAATGTTTGTAAAGTCTCCTGCA
>JBAMHV010000017.1:9297847-9311679 GCA_037177535.1 Pseudomugil gertrudae | reverse complement strand
CCCTCCCCCCCCCCCCCCCCCCCCCCCCCCCCCCCCCCCCCCCCCCCCCCCCCCCCCCCCCCCCCCAGACTAAACTTTTTTCAGCTGGCAGGTTTTCCCCTGCAACAAGCTGAGGCCTGCCACTGCCTGAAATGGAACAGACCAGATGTTTCTTGGATGTGGACAAAGAAACTGGAACTTTATTTTTTTTGTCATTGACCTTTTTGCTGTTCACATTATATTAATGTGCTTAACACAAAATTATTAACAGCAGTAATATGCACTAGTGCAGTTTGTCACAACATGGTAGATTAACAGTCACATTAGTGCGGTTAACATTAACACAAAAACCAAATGCCTAGAAATACATGAGCAGAACAAAATCTGCTGATAATCCCTTGAAATGAGAAAACAAATCACCACACATCCAGTCAGCTTTGATCAGCAGCATAACAGGAATAACACTCAACATGTGGGAGCCAGAAACATTAGATTACCATGTCATCTTATTGGTTTAGTCCATGCTCTCTGATTTGACTCATCTAAAATTGATGCACACTCCCACAGTAATCACACCACTATCTGTTTTCATGCTGAGTCATGCTATACCTTATATCTAGAACCACTGGTGATGCACTGACTTCCATGTGGTGCTCCAGGCTCACCAGCAGGGGGTTCACCTGCTCACGTTTTCTCTTTCCTGAGCTACTAAGAGCTCTGTTGACACAAATCCATGTACACATGCACACATTCACACAAATCAGTATCTCATCAGCATGATCGAATAGCTAGAACACACACATCCCTGTATAACTATAAAATAAAAAATAAAGAAAGCAGTTTCTTAACTTGTCTTATCCAAAACAAAAGCTGTTTGACACAATATAATTATCAAATGCTTTAAAGTATCAAAATTGTTTAATCAAGTCATAAACAACATGATCAAAAGTAATCATATTGCCATGTGTATCCATGTGCGTATGTCCCACCTTCATACAGACATAAATAATAGATTGAATGTTTGCAGATTTAGGAAGACTGCAGTTGTGTGAGGGTATGATGAGACTGTGTGATTGGGTTTTTCTGACGTGCACTATGTCACTAAGACGACAATGGATCATCTCATATGCCACAGGGCCATAGTATGCTCAGTTAGTCTACTCATGTAAAGGCTGCAGGTCCTTTGAGTAGCCAGCCCAGGGCCTGGGGCCCTTTGCTGCATGTGACTTTCTCTCTTTCCATGTTTCCCTGTGTCAGGAAAATCTTTAAGAAAAGATACACACAAGACTAACAACATAATCTCCACAGAAAGATGTTAAGTTTTCAAACAATGTTAAAAATGTTCTACTTTTTTTAAAATTTATTTACACTTTATACCTTTACAAGATTCAAGTCCATTGTATTTTAGTGGGCAAACATGTTTCTTCTTAAGGACAGTTGTTTGAACCCATGTTCTAGACATCAACTACATTTTTTAATTGATAATATAAGACTAAATAGTTTAACAGGTAAACGTAAAATGTACAGAATCTGTTTCTATTAACAGCTCCACCAAGGGCTGATTTTCACATGTTTTTTTTTTTTCAAGTTTCACTTTCTCACAAAATAAAATGATATAAATAAAGATTAGAAAACAAACTGGTAGATAGAAATGTTTTCCTGTCTCCTTCTACAATTGTCACTGTACATAAAATTTAACATAAAAGACACCAAATCAACTTCAAATGTAACAGTAAATGCCTCATTATGTTTCCTATTATATGATGCTCTAAGTGATCATATTTGACTCGCTGTACAAATGACTCTTTTTACTTTTATAAATATATACTTTTCAGGTTTTTTTCTGGCACTTTTATTAAATGTAAGATGTGAAAACTTTGTGAACAACTGCTCTTGGGAGGAAAATAAGTGCCTGAAGTGACACATTTTCAGAGCCTATAGAAGCAGTTTTGTCATAAAATACCTACAAACTAAAACATATGTGTAGTAATCTGTAAGGCCAGTGCATTAAGCATCTATAATTTGACCAATTATAAATCTATGTATCTTTCCATTATGTAAACTACATATGGATTTTTCAGATGGGACGAGATGGACAGTTATTTTATATTAGAAACAACATTTATAATACTTGTTATGAAACTAAGACATTTTCTGTTGTGAACCAACAAAGCTATTATACATTTTCTTTTTAAAAAAAGTTTATTACCTTTGCAAAGCAACACAAACTGACACAGTCATGTTAAATTGAAGTATACTTTTTTCTAAATCATAGTAACGTAGCTCTGCTTGTTGCCTCGTGGACATGGAGCAAGCCTGCACATGATGCTTCCTGGCTGACTGGCTATCAAAAATGCTTTCTATATCTAAAAAGAGGTTGAATGCTGTTCTACCTGTTTCTAACTTATCCAAGCCGATCATTTGCACTAAAGAGATTTTTATAATCTGCTTACAGTAAATCTAACTGCCCATAATGTTAAGCTTTAAGTGGGATATTCTCAGTATCCCAAGTGATGAATAAAAAAACCTAGCCTGTATATGTTAAACACATGTCAACGTGAAGCAGTGGTTATGCTGCAGCTGTGAGTGTGTGCATACCCCAGTGAGGACTCCCAGATGTTGAGCTCACTGCTGAAATCCAAACTGGGGAGCAGGTCATGAGGAAACTCGAGCTCCTCTTTGTCTTCCTGGTCGGTGGCAGAACCTCTGCTCTCTTCCACTCCAGTGATGACCGGGACGTCTGGGAGCACCGGCTGAGACAGGAGGCTGAGCTGGCTGGTGGAGGCCTCAGTAAACAGTGTTTTGTTGTCCCGTTCAGTCAAACCGTCAGCATGAGCTTCAATCTGCAGGGCAGTGAAGCACAGTGTTAGTGAGCTCCATGCAGAAGCTCTGATGTGCTATGCAGAACACAGTGTGGGTTTAAACGAGCATGAGCATGTTGCAAGCAAACAGAGAAACACCCACACAGTAATGCTCACTGACAACACATGGGCAGATAGAGTAACTCCACCAAAGTTAAACTGTAAAGTAAACATCTGTTTGTATGGAAATGTTTCTGTATGACTTAACAAGGAAAAAAATATTACGGTATACAAGACAAACCAGTATATCTGGATGGTGAAAAGCTCAGTCAGACATTTGGTTTTAATCATTATCTAGAGACGATAGCTGAGATACCATTTTTCCTGTTTATCATGAGTAAATATGTCAAATGACCTTTGATTTCAGCCACTCATTTAGCTAACCAACCTTTTAATCTGGAATTTCATCTGGATTTCTTTCCATCCTTTTGTTAAATAGTCCAACCGCAGTCACACTTGGCAGAGGTAAAGTATTGCAGCAACATCACCCTCATAGCACGTCACACTCAACTGTCAAGTTACTATTTAGTGGAAATTCACGTGTATTGGCTGCTCAGTTTGACAGAGGAGGAACGTTTTGATAGATTTCTTACATTAAATTTTAAACTTAATTGAACGCATGCAAGTGTGCACTTATACAGGCTCACATAAAATATGTGCAAATCTAACACAACCCTTGAATATCCAGTACTTCTGCTATTTCTGTTTCATACAGAGACTGTGTTTTTAGTGATTTGAGCTTTAAGTAGAACTGACACGCAAGTAATGAGACATCATAATAAAGTTCTCAAAGATGTGCTGAGGCTCAGAAATGAGGCGCTTCAATCTTTATTTGTAAACCGGTAGTGAACAGCATGCCTGGGAGTAGTAGATAAGTAACTGCAAAAAAAAAAACTGCTATGCTTTCTTAAAGACTTTACTGTATGGAGGACATTTCATACAAGAAAAACACAACTTCCAGCTTTACTTGAATTATATTTGATGGAGGTAAATAATTTCTTTTCTTAGTTTCTCATAAAAAGTAGGCCATGTCAAAAAGCATTTATAATGATAATGACACTCATGTCATATAAGGAATGTTTAGCTGTTTTCATTTGCTGCTGCTTTTGGTGGCAGAAAAAAAAACACAGGAGGACCTAAAACATTAAGCAGCCAAGTGAAGAAACTGACACACACACACACACACACACACATACGTACACATCAATGGAAAAAGAAAAAAAGACACTGCTGCAGGAGTGTGACAGTGAGTGTGTGTGATCTGCTCCTGTTTTCTGTATAAATGTTACATAATCAGTAAAACAACATCTTACTCCACCAATCATGTATCCGATGTGAACATATTCAGCATGAGATGACGTGTGTGTCAGAGTATATTAGATTTCCTGATTCTTACTTGAAATCTTTCACTCTATCACAAGACCAACTCCAGTCACAGTGGAGACGGTGACAGTCTGATGTTCACAGCAGGTTACAAGCAACCTTTCTAATGATAGAAAATCAAACAACCCACAGAGGACAGATGAGAGTTTGCAAAACATGGCCAGGTTTACAGCTAACAACCTCAGTATTATTAGTGTTTAAAAGTCAGTGGAGGAGGGTGGGGGTGGGTGTCACTATTTGAACACATGGGCTCTCAGATACGTGGAAAAATCACAGCCTTTGTTTTAGTTTGTCTGACCCCCACGCAGAAAGCTGTAATTAATTAACCCACAAGAACAAAACAGCAGGCAAGCTGCGAGTTGCCTGGAAACTTCTACTCATCCAGAAGCCGTGATAATTCGACATGTCCCGTGCTAAGAAAACTTAAATGCTTTCCACATGACTGTTGTTAACATTGAGAAAGGGCAGCGCTGAGGCAGGTCATGCACCCTCTCTGTCAGAGATACACCGACTCTGTCTACAGCCCAGTCTTCAACCACTACATTTATCTCATCTAATTACACAACCCACAAGTTTCATGCCATTTCATCCCTGTTGTGGACTTACCCAGCAGTGTGCTCCACTGTGGTGAAGGTGACTCTACCGTGCAGTGAAGCTCTACCTTTGCAGCTACGCTTGTGCCATGCTCACTGTACAAGCAGCCTCTGCAGGGCTCTGTGTTGTGAAGGGTGCAGGCGACGACACAAAAACATGCTGCAACACATGCTGCTGACGCTCCCTCTCTGCTCCTGCACTGACTCAGCTAACTTCCTCCTTCTCTCCACTGCCCTGTCTCCTCCCCGGTGGTTGTCGCTCCCCTCTTAAATTTCCATGAGCCTCCTCTGTTTCTTGCAGTGTGTATAGATGTGTGTGTCTCTGTGCACTGTGGAAACACTACACTAGCATGCACTGGCAAACATAGCTTGCTGTTGAGACTGTAAACTGACTTGACTGTGCTGGCCACAGGGAAGTGCTGAATATTCTCCTCCCCCCTCTACTGTAAACTCGTCCCACTCAGCTCTCTTTCTATCCTCCCCTCCTCCTCTAGTGCCTTTCCTTCTCTTCCTTCTTTTATCCTTTCATATCACCCTCTGCGCCGGCCTCCCCATCCCCTTTCCCTCACTGCTGTTTCCTTTGGCTGCTTGCACTGACTGACACTGCCTCTGCAGGTAAATACTCGGAATTAGGCCAAGGGCTGGGCCTGCAGTGACCCCCTGGGAGAGGATCAGCTTGTGCACTAAAGCTTTGGTTACATACACACCTGGACACACACACCTAAGTCCTTTTAGAGTGCAAGTGTTTCTTATCTGATAAACCTTGATCACTCTGTGACATAATTATCCCTATGATGTGTTACATTAATAAAAAAAATTGGCCCAACTGAATTTTTATGTTCATCTTTTCAATAATTTAATTTAATTTTCCGCATGTTCTTCCATTCACTTGTTTGTTTTCACTTGTTTTATTATAACTCATCCTTATTTTATTTCTTCCTTCCTTATTTTATCTTACTTTTTGAAACAAACCTTATTTTAAACCATTCAACAGGTGTGAAAAACATGAAAAATATGTTGTTTTTAACTTTCCTTTCTTACCGTATGAAGAACAGTAGCATTTGTATTTTACACATACGGTTAGAAACAAACCATTTGCATTTAGCATAGCATTTATCTGGAAACTGTTTGCACATAGGAGATATTTAACATGGAAAACTATTCACCTGCCACCTGCTTTGTGTACATGATAAAAAAAACACTCACTTTGCAATTCTTATTTTATACCTGAGAAAATATTGTATGACCATTAAAAAAGCAGCAACATATTTGATTATGGTCAAAATGACAACTATAAGCTAGCAAGCTGTTACAATTAATAACAAGGAGTTAACTGGTTGCATTGGTTTTTTTTATGTAAGGCACTTTGTGCTACTTTTAATTACTGGATTTAATATAAATTAGTGTGTTTGGAGCAAAGAAATATCTAAAAACCTGCAGAGCTTGAGGCCTGAATTAAAAGCAGCACTTTATAACTTCCTAACCTTGAGAAGATGTGTTTCTAATGGCAAGAGAGTTTTTAGCATCCTGAGGCTAATAAAATGTGCAATACAACTTTTACTTTAGGGATGCTGTATCACTTTATGATGGATTTTTTTTAAATGACAAATGACAAAATGTCGAGAGGAAAAGATTAGAGGGGAAAAGACAGAACAAGAGATACAACTATGATCAACATCATGTTGACTTTTATCTGCTGGAGAGAGCTCAGAGTACCAGAACAATTTATGATGGATTTTAAATTAAGCGTTGTTAGGGGAGGGCATTATATTGAGAAAATATTCAGTATTGCTTATTTAAGCCTTCAGGTCATCCTCGTGAGGTTTTTCCTGGACTGCCATCATGTCACTGGCCTGTTGGCACTTTGTCAAAGGAGTAGATACCAGTCCTGCAGATGGGACCTGTAACTGTAACTGCCTATCATGTACAATCTCCTCTGTGATCTTTAGACTATGCTGGGAGACACAGCAAACCTCCTCTCAATGGCTCACATTGACACAGACACTAGTGCTTAGATAGTGAGAGTAAATTACTGTGGCATATTTTATAACACTGATTTTTGGGAGTGATTTCATTGTTGCCCTTCTAGTTACACATTTGAGTTGAGCCATTTGATTCAGGTGTTATGAATATGGATTTCATCTAAAAATTAAAGGATGGTCGATCTCAAGGACCAGACTTGGAAAAATCCAGAGTAGTTTATTTGCTACAGGATTAAATTGGAGTGCTACATGTGGGAAAATGACAAACATGTTGCTCATATTAAATGAAAGTGTTTGGTCCAACTCACTGCTAAGAAAATTATCTTAAGTTAGGTCATTTCATTTACCAGTGTGTAAACTTAATAATTAAAAAATGAATAAAAGAGAAAAATGGAAATAATGATTTATAATTAAGTATAGCACAAAAAATCATATTTGAAATATTTAAACGTAAAATAAGCATATTTTAAAAGATAGAGCCAAGAAACACTGAGCCAGCATGATATAACATGGGAAATAAATATGTTTTTTATCCATGTTGAGAATATGTTGCAAATCAATGGGTTAAAATACAAACAAGGACAAAGAGAAGCCCTTTGCAAATGTCAGAAAGTCTATCATAAGAAAAAAATAATGCAAGATCATATTATATCCAGCGGATTTCAGCATGAATGATCTTGCATGTGAGTCTCAGCTAAAGGCCATGTCACATGGTCCGCATGTAGTAAAACGTGTTTATAGGGAACTAGTCTACTTAGCAATGAGAAAAGCATAAGCTGAGTGTTTGCATGTCACTTTCAAGTCCATGCAAGCTATGTTTTTATTTTCATACTCACGCATTGTCAGAAATCCTACCTGCGAGGAGTCATTTTGAGTTTCCTTAGGTGGAAAAAGAACAACATTTTCTGGAGCGCCCTCTTCTGGCTGCAATCGGGAATTACATAGTTCATAAAGAAATCTTTTTCCTACCCTCCACTGAAATGTCAATGTAAAGTTTATATAAAAAAAATACGCTAGTTTTAAGTGTTTGTGTGCTTTTTTATTTTAAATAAACTCTTGCCTACTTTGTGTGATCACACTGAAATGGAGTCCTATATATAAGCAAAGTCTATAGTACATAAAAGAAATGTTAATGTTAATCCTATTAGGATAATCCAGAAATCCACAGCTGATCCAATCACCAGTGAAACTGCCTGTTGTTCATAATTGCCGTATTTTAAATCACATTGAAAAAAGTGTATGCACATCTATTGTAGCATAGACTAATTAGGAATCATTTATTTCACAACTATAAAAAATAATAAAGATTAATAATATTTCATGACACAAAACATACAACATTTACCTTTATGAAATAGTTTACCACAACATATCACAAAGTATGATATCCTTAGGCTTATTAGACAAGCCTTAGCTTTGCAAAGTGTACTGCTCCCTAAGCACCCTCTGCATTTTACTGAAGCCAGCAGTTAGTATTTATGCGACTATTATAGGTTAGTTCTGTTAGACCTCGGGGCATATAAAGTACTGCGAGGGAGTGGACGCAGCAAGTAGCAATCAGCAATCGTGCCCTTACCAACGCCGCAGTTGTGCTGCTCTCGTTCCCCATGGCTCAGCCAGGTGCAGGGCCACACCAAAACCAGCAGCCTCTCACATCAGCTGGCTGAAGGACACTATCAACAGAGAGACCATCAGCATACGTGTGTACCAGTGCTTGACATCAAGAGAAAGAGAACAGGGGAGCTGTAGACACTAAATAGTCCCAGACTCATGCTCTGCAGGATTAAAGTTCTTTGGTATGAGGTATGGGGTGAGAAGAATGGTGTGTTATTTAAGAGATTAACAAAAAAATCCTTCCTCCAGGACTGAACTGCAAACTGCATTTCTGCTAAAATCAGAACACACCATCCCTACTGATAACTGCTTATTAATATATAGTTATAGATATTAATTATTCTAGAGTCAAATACATCTTTGTGATGTAACCTGCAGATAAGAGCTGATTGATGTGGCACTGCCTAATAGCATCTACTGCTATTGCGTGCATGTGAATGTTACTAACATACTGACACACTGACTGAGGCTGGACAATCCTGTAACGTAATCCTTTTGTGGTAAATAACAGATTGTGGCGTGCGCCTCTTGGCTTCCAGCAGTGTTGCCAGTGTTGTCTGTCAAACGAGGCAGGAGGCAGCAGTAATCCTGGAGAGGCATTATGGTGTATTCACATAAAACTGAGTTTATCTAAAGTCACAGATAGCCACCCAGATTAACAAATGTAGAAAGGAGCAACTTTTGTAACACAATTAATACCTAATAATAATCCATTTCCTCTCTCACATGAACATTTCTTTCAACCGTGCAATAAAAACGTGACACAGAAAGACTGTTTGTGCGTTCTGTGTTTGACTGCAGGGGCTGTGTGATAGCTCTCTGTTTAGAAAGAAAGCACTGACCTGAATATACAAGACTATATAAATAGAAATCTGCCTTAGTCACTTCTGTTTGACTTTATTCCAGTCGTGTGCACAATTCATCACGCACATATCACTTGCATATGTATGTGACTTCTATAAAACTATCTTTTTCTCCCACATTTTAGATGATAATCCTCTGAAAAAGAGTTCAAACCTTTCCATCTCCAAATTCTCACTTATATTTTGGTGTGGCAGCTCATCAGTCATGTCGGCTCTGCTCTGCCAGCTATTTGTGTGAATGGGGTGTAATTTCAACCCCTTTACTGACTTCCACTAGTGGCAGTGTTTCAAGGCTTATTGGCAGCACAGAAAGGACTGTGGGAAATCATATGACTACAGCGCAGCCAGGTCAGTTCTCACCTCATCACTGCCTGTCCATCACTCTACATGAGACATCTTTTTAATCTCTTGGGTTCTGATGAGCACCATCTGTCCCTGCTTCAACAGTAAGAGTTTACCATTTCCTGCCCTGTGCTTGACCCCCACCCTACCACAAACACAAAATCTTTGAAAACAAACTATTAAAAACAGGATTTTTTCAAATGATAGATACTTTTTAAATCAGCAAATAAAAAGACAACAAAGATGTATATTTAATCATGAAAAACTATGATTTATAAGGGTGACCAAGATGAGTATATAAAAAACACTGCCTTCCTCAGTCTTTGAAGGTGTTAAAAGCTAAAATGCAAAAATCTTTAAAATGTATTCTTCCTTTTCCCAGTTTATATACTGGCCCGTCTCCTACTGAAAGATGGCTATAAATGACACAAAATAAGACAAAGAAAGGTACCACAGGTGACATTTGCTAATGACAAACTACTTACCTCTGCAAACAGAAAAATGTTTCCACATACAGAGTCTGCCTCCAGCTTTGACAAACTTGCCTCCAATATTTGCTGTCAGACTTAAGGCCAGTGTCTCTGTCCGGCCTCCTGAGGAGCCCTGCTCTCTCGGTAGCTATTTTAGTACTCAACACAGGACAGAGACAGACATGAGGACACTATCTTTGGGAGGGAGGGAAGGGTGGGTAAGGGGAGGAGACCAAACTAGAGCTAGGGAAGCCATGTCTGCTTTGAGAGGTGGCTGGCAGGAAAACTGTAAACAAACAACACCCCTAGAGATGAAGAGGTGGTGTCAGAGCCCATCCTGAATGGAGATACCATTATAAATGTTGTACCACCAGTGACTGAACTTTTACATGAATTTTTCATGGGATTTTTAAAGGTGTTGTTCTTTTTGGGACTCAATACTTGGCGGTGATTGGCACATAAGAAGACAATGTTGTACGGCAACAGACCAACAAATGCCAGAAAACTCAAGACAAGTTGCAGATTACAACAATAAAGGGTTTAAAATATGATTCGGATCTTCTATTATAAGCCATTTTCAAGAGGTTCAGCTGTGCCCAGCAAACCTAGCATCATCCCTGTAAATATAATTGATCAGTTCTATTTCTTAAAACCATCACACCAGCCTTCATATTAATTATGTCATCTTGGGGTCTCCTGTCATTCAGGCTGTTGAGCATTATTTTAGTGCACCCTATAAGATTTATCAGTCTCAGTATGCTTCATCACTTCATACTAAGCTCCTCCCATTCTCTATCCACCCTTGTTCCATCTCCACATCTCATTTTGACTGCTGCTGCTGATGCCCCTCCTCCAACACTCTACACGTTTGTACCACCTTTTGCTGAGCAAAGACGTAGCTTTTCATCAGTAAAATCATGCAAGACTTTCTGTGCACCGGCATTGCTGCAGATCTGAAAACAGCATCTATTCAGCACATCTGCTCACTTTACCCGTTTGTGTGAGATTCCAATGCAGCTCCCCATCTTGTATTCCATGTCCTCCTCTGGTGAAGTGACTCTGGCGCTACATGGCTTGCAGAGCACCTTTCTGCAGAACTGCATCGTTATCAGTCAGACTCAGCATTGCCAAAGCAGGCAAATCTCTGCAGAAGCTAGTGTGTGCACGCCTCGGTCTGTATGAGTGCGCCTCAGTTACGAAGAGCTCCTCACTGCATTTCCTGGGGGCTTCTCTGGCACATATTTTCAAGCCATGGTTACGTAAAATCCAACCTAATTGAATGAATGTGAAAAATAAGCGCCACTCTCTTCTCCCCCAAATGCAGCTCAGCTTCACATCTCTGTAAAGAAGAGCAGACTGACGCTCCGTTTTGGAGGGAAAAAAAGCTAGAGATGGGAAGGAAGGAAGAGATGGGAGGCTGCAAAAGCGTGCCTGTCGCTTTAAAAGACCCAAGAGATGACAAAGATGATGGCGCTACATCGTCATGATGTATATATCATGATACCAGATAAATCTCACTACTCAGGCAAACTGGAGCAACAGGAAGAGATAAAACTGAGCAGAATGAATGGATTTTTTCTGAATAATCTTTTATTAAGCGAAACATATTTATAGAATAACCGTAACAGTGAAAAAATATTCACAAAGGTCCGGAATAGCTTAACAAAAAGCTTATAACCCCCCCCAAATAAAAACCCATACAGCTAAAATTGTTTTACATTTTTAAAATAAAAGCACATAAAAGGTAATTTTAAAAAGGACAAAAACATTTTGAAGTGTTTGGAACAAAAATAGTCTTCTGTAGAAAGTGCAGCCAAGATTACAGCATGATGCAATGTCCATCACTCACTCTGTGTCCGGAGTCTGAATCATTGTGTCTTTGATTTTAAAGACATCTATGAGCATCTGTGGAGAAAAAAACACACACACCATGAAATTATAAACGGACCCATTAAACAATTATTTTTCTAGATGAATACATTTTATTTTTCTGACCCTCCATGTCTTCTGGCTTATAGAGACGATGCACTGTTTGCGGCTGGATGAACTTGCAGCATCCACCTCCTCTTCTTCTACAGGCTCTGTGGCATAAACACACACTCCATTACAAAAGGTAATAACCACAGGACACTGTCTTTGTTACTTTAAAGTCACGCTGACACAACAAAATGTTAAATGTTCTCACTTATACAAGGCAGCTTGTCTTCATCCAGATACAAACAAGCCAAACCATCCTAGAACAGAAAAGCTGCTGTCATTCCTGCTTGCAATCATTAGAGGGTGCATGAGCTCGACTCAAAACTTCACATCTTTCCTCACCCTGATTAGAAAAGACGTGTGGAAAATATTCTCCACTGTCCGAGAAAATGAGTTGGGGTCGATGACAAACTCGTAATACGATATTGGGGAGGCTGTGAAAAAGCACATTTGGGTAATTATACATTTAAACAAAAACAAAAAAACAAATAGAAAAAATAAAAATGGATTCATTTACACAGAAATTTTCAAGGCACCCAAAGAACTGGACAATAGATCCATTATGCATCCACCCCTCAGTCACACTTAGTGATGGTATGGTATATACATGTGTAGCTGCCCTGGAGCAGAAAGACGGAAACGTGACAGTAACAGTTTGCTAACGGCTCACCGACCACCACCAAAACATCCATACACGTTCATACACCAGCAATGCTGACACTGAAGACAGGAAGGGTGAAGGACTGGTATCAGGATTTCTCCTTCAGGTCACTGAACGACCCACTCTTACCGCCCGATCCCTGCCACTGAAAAAAAAGCCAGTGAGGTTGCCTTTAAACTTACAATCATCGTCATAATAGCTCTTCAGGTAGCCCAGGATTCTTTCAACCTCTTTCTCTGTTGCTTCTTGATGGGACTCCTCCATTTTCTTCAGCTGACAGAAAACATTAGCATGATGCAGAAATTGTAAAGACAAATCATAAAGAGAAGTATGCACAACTGTTAGCAAAGACAGAAAGCCACGGGAGTGTATGCTAACTTACCTGAGTTGGCATTATTCTTTTGGCTTCCTTGCTCGGTGCTTTCCTCTGCCGTTCAACCCTCTGCTTTGGAGGAGGCGGCTCCGCATGAAAAGATCCCATCCTGTTGACAAGAACCAGAGAAAAGACAAAAATTAAATTAGGAAAAAAGCTACAAATTGAAAGATTGGTCTGCTTGATATGCACAATATTTATGATGAATAAACAATCTGATGTACATAATGTGAAAGTAAATCCAAACCGCTCTAAACAGAACCAACAGGTAAACATGTAAGAAAATCTGCTCTTTCAGTCTTTCATCAATAAATATAACATCAAGTCAAATTTCCATCAAAGAAAAAGTTAAATAACCCATTTAGTTTACCTCTGACGACTGCTTACCAAAAGTCATTCATGTTTTCATTCAAGTAAAGCAGCTATTAGTAATAAGTTACATCCGTTTTTTGTCATTATTTTTACTGAAAGTAGTAAAAAGCAACACAAAATGCTTTCTTTGGCAATATTTCTTATTTTGCCAACTTATTCTACTTTGCTCTTAATTACTTTATCCATCAATTAAGCTAACCAAGCGACTTTTCTGCCTCTTTTCTAAAGTGAAAGAGACACAAAACCATCCAAAATGTCCCTCGTCCGTGTAACATCTACATGCCTCCACTGGCAGAGGTCATAAAGACTAACAGCATTAGTTACCATAGCTATGCTAACGACATGCAGATTTATATTGCAAT
>JBAMHV010000017.1:9252755-9297567 GCA_037177535.1 Pseudomugil gertrudae | reverse complement strand
ATATATAAAAATCCTCACAGGCAGGCACTCAACTCATTGGTGGTTCTTTTCCATCTGGCCTGCAATACTCTGGGACAAAAGAGGCCACAAAAGGTGCATTGCTCATCTTTGTTTTAAGCCAATTTGATCCCCAACGAATCTGCATTCGGTGTGCAGACCCTGAATTGGGACACAGCTGATGTCTTCACCTCTGATCCACGGCTGAACATCATGTTGTGTGTTAGTTTGAAATTAATAAGACTCGCACATTAGACACCCCGCATGACCAATAAAGACATAGACGAGAATCACACAAAAAACAGGAATAGATTTTACATTGTGGAATTGGTGGAATTTGATCTTGTGGAATTATCTATTAATTTAAGAGTTTTTCAGTGTCTGAGCAAACTGAAAAGCTGGATGAGAACCGGATAAGTTTTGACTGCTGCATGCAGGTCTGTCTGTGTCACACCACCTGCACTGACCAGGAAGTTTCCCCCCAGAAGTTTGCTAACTAACAGCTTATATATAGAAAATTAAGCAATCCAACGCTACACAGCTTTCCTGATTTGCAGGCTGACACAAGAGGTGGAGCCATTTTGTTTTTTTACAGCATCGTAGGAGACGTTTGCATAGAAAGCATACAACACTAGATGTAAGAGGACTGAACAAGCTACTTCCTCCTGTTTGGAAGTTTTAAGTTTTAGCAGCTGACCCAGAACCTCTGGTTCTCCTTGTAAAGCAGGAGTTTCATTTTGGGACTTAAATCCCAGGGACCTGCAATGTTCTCCGGTACTCACATGTAATGGAAAGAAGGTGCAGCCCTGAAACAGCACTCTGTTTGCTTGGCTAATCTGTGCCAGGCGTCGCTGGGTAGATAGCCATCAGAGCCGTCTCCATTCAGTTCATCATCCCCATTTTCTAATCGGTTTAGGCCCATGAAGGACAACTATTCAGGAGACAGAGACACTTACACATAACCACTGCAAAAACAGAGGTATTAAGGTTTTTGATTCAACAAATAATTTTACGTTGCAATAATCCACTTACATGGTAATTACATCTGATTCTTTAGTGGTACTTTAACCTCCAGCTTATTTATTTTTCTAAAGAAACCAAATAATTGCTCTGGCCTACAGGTGAGCGAGACAATACTCAAAAGTCATGCCATGCACTTTACTGGATTTTTTTTCCAGTTTGCATTCATTTCTAGTCCTTTTTCTGGAAAAATCCACTTTACACGTTTCTTCCACCTCTTTTTTTATACTCTTCTCTTAAAAAACAAAACAAAAAAAACAAATACATGTCTAGTTAACATGTATCTGAACGGAAAAGAGAGGCTGCAGAGACTTCCGGATGTACACTATATGCTCACATTGCTCAATATTCACTGTCCAGCTTCCTCCCACCCACAGGACATGCATGTTAGGTTATAATAGCTATGGTTAAAATGGTTTAAAATAACATGTAAGTCGCTTTGGACTGTATAGTATATTCCCAAGTAACAGGTGTTCTAATCATCATTACAGATGATAAATATGTATCGTCACTGTTCAAACAAAGTCCTACACACATACTCACAAGATGCTCAGCAAAAGCACTAGGGTCAAATGAGCTCCCTTCAGAAAACAGCTGGCTGGCTTTCTCCTTTCCCAGGTCTGTGGCCACAACCAAGAGCTGGGCATCTAGAGCTGCTTCTCTTGCTTGCCGTACTGAGTGGGAGAAATTCAAGTACAGTGATTAATCACACTGATTGAAGACACACGATATAGGCATAAACAGTTTATATGTTATTACAAATCAATATAATTAAGAACCAGTTTTAAATGGTGATTTGCAGTCTAATAAATCTAAATGTCCTTACATTTATGAGGAAGCCAGAGTACTAAAGATAAGCATAACTGGAGATGAGGAGCAGACAAATCCTATGCTTAATTTTACCGTGCTATTTCCACAAATAACCTGTTGTTTAATAACACTAATCCATCGAGTTGCATCGCACATACCATCTTTAAAAAGCTTGTTTGCCTCTTCTAAAACCTCTGTCAGCTTGTTGTTGGACGGACTGAGCATGTCTTCCCTGTTCTCTGAAAAGAGACGAAAAAAGGGGATGAATTAACAGATTGTTTTCTGGGTGGGAGGATTTACAACTACTGTCACCACTACTCACGCTGTACTGAGTTGATGAGGTCTCTGTATTTGCTCCGTATTTCTCTTCTGAGACCCAGGTCATTGTCATCATCGTCATCTTGCTGACCAGCTTGGTTCATGTCAGAGCCATCAGCTCCACCACCACCCTGCTGCTGCTCGGACCTCCTCCGGCCTGAAGTGCCATTCTGCCGCGGAGCTTCGTCGTCACCGCCGCTTCTGGCCTTCTTCATCTTCACTTTATTAGTTTGACTTGCAAGAAAAGAAATAATCGTCGTTTACTTAGTTATGACTAATCAAGTGAATAACTATGGAGACTATATTAGTGCTTGTAAAGATGTCATGGTTCTCAGTTATTTGTCAAGATGTAAACAACATTAATAGTTTTCTTAAAATTTTACCGGGAAGAGAGAAAGAATCAAATATACACAACATAACATAAATTAGGCTGTTGCATACGCGATCAGCTACAAATGAAGCTTACATGTGTGGGACTCCAAGCGGGCTAAAACCAGAGCTAGTAGTACACTGTTGCTATTTGAAAACGGTTGCTAATTAGCATCGGCTTTTGCTGTTAGTTTCCGCTAATGCAAACGTGCAGAGTTGCACTGTAAACAGAAAAAACTAATTAACGATTAAACTTAAAAGAAAAAAAATCACACGAAAATATATATAACTACCAAAGAAAAGCTCTAGCTTCCTAGTTGAACAGGAAGTTGAAGTCAACTTTCAACAACCAATCAAGAGAAAAAAGCGACCACATTCAAGAAACGCGCTTATCAGACAAACAAAAACTATGAGGTTAGCTAAACGGTAATGACTGTGCAATAAGTCGGTAAATAGGCAGTAAACAAAGTAATTACCTAGTCTTCGTGGTTCAGTGCAACTTCTTTCTCTTGACTGTTTTAATGTTATATCAAGGAAAAGAAACATTTTCAGAACGTATACGTCTTTTAAAAAACTACAAAAATGTCAAAATGGCGCAGAGGATATACGTCATCAAGGCGTAGCGAGCTCTCCGGTGTGCGACAGCGCCACTTCACTTTCTCGCTTCACTTTGGCAATGGTAACCAAAACAGTCTCTCCATATTGTTGTTTCAGTTGTAAAACTTTGGTTAGAGACTGATAATTTCTTTGACTGTTTTTATAAGTGATACAAACAAGCACAAACTTTTTTATTCACGTATTTAAAAGCTATTTATTTAGATTTTTAGTGGGGATCTTATCTGTTAAACACTATTCACGTATTTAATTTTCTCTTATTTGTATTGATTTCAAATATACTCCATGAATGTATATTCATATATATATAAAAAATCCTCCCCGGCTATACAAGTCGAGGTAGAGACATAAAGGCTGTGTCTCAATCAGCGCACTATGTTTTGGGGGCATTTACATTGACATTTACGCACTACATACTGCGCGAATGAGACAAAGTCCATATGTGATGACTGACTGTTTGCAACGTCACAGCTAATCCCCTCACGAGCTCTCCGTGCAAAGCAGACTGTTGAGGATTTTCGGATCAGTCCGGTCAGTCGCACTTCAGCACGTGAGTATGCGATCCAGGTAAATGAACGTTTATGATGGAGGAGCTGAGGCGCAGTTCACCTAGGCGCATTCTGGACCTTAACAACTTCGAGACCGAAGCAGAGAAGAGCCGCTACGGTGTAAAACCAGTTCAAGTTTTAATTAAATCCCTGAACGAGTTCATTGCGGAGCAGCATGACGCACCTTTTGGCTTGATGAGAGTCATGCATGAATCATATGAAAAAGAAAGATCGAGACATCTGCAAATGTACCGCAAGGAGCCGGAGAGGATTATACAGGTGGCAAGGAGCAGGCGAACAGGTTGTACAGCAACCTCAGAGGTGGAAATGATGCCAGACACAAAAATGAAGTATCAGTCACCAGACAGACAAACAGGACCCGTCCCCTACGCAGAACTGTGCTTGAAGGAGAAATCTGGAAGCAGGTCCACGCTTGCAGATAATAAAAGAGACCCAGACAAGAGAGTAAGCAGTTTTAGTCTTGGAGAACTCAGACATTCTCCTGCTACTGAGTTAAAACTGCAGAAAATTACCACAGATATAAACAAGAAGATGTGTGTGACAATATCCGAGAGAGATCGCAAGATAGCAGCTCTCATGCTGGTGAAGCATCAGGAGGAGCAGGATCGTCTGAGGCTTTCTCAGCAAGAGGAACAAAAGCGACAGGAGGTGCGAAAACTGGAAGAGGTCAAGCAGGCTCAAGCAGAGGAGAAGCAAAGGAGGAGGCTGAAACAAAGTAGGAGAAGCTGGCACAGAGAGCTAGAGGCTCGTAGAAGGCTGAGGGAGCACGAGGAGGAGCTAAAAGCAGGGCAGCTTGAGCAGGAGGTGCAGCTGAACGATGACCGGTGGAGGAGGCTGAAAGAGGAGGTGGAGGAACAACGCAAACAAAAAATAGAAGTGGCACAGAAGGAGGGAGAGGAGCGCAAACGTCACCAGGAGCTGCTGCTGAGGAAGAATGAAGAGATGGGAAAGAAGCTGAGGGACAGGGAGAGACAGGTAGCAGTGCAGAGGGAGCAAAGGGCATGGAGGAGCAAAGTGATGCTGGAAAAGCAGGAGAGGAAGAGGCTGCAGGAGGAGAACGGTAAGGAGCTGCTACGCCACATCCTGCTGAAAAAACAGTTTGAACAGCAGGCTAAGGAAGAGGCGGCACAGATGAGGAGCACACTTGAAAGGAAATTGCAACTGTCCTCTCAGAAACGAGCCCAGGCTGTGGAGGCCCAGCTGAAGGACCTGAAGGAGCGCTCTGCTCAGGAGGATGAGCAGATTCAAAGAGCGCAGCTGAAGGCCAAGCTGCAAAGCATCCAGCATCTAACGCACAAACAGGTCCTGGTTCAGCTGAGCCAGCGTCGCATGGAAAGCGCCAACCTGCATGCCACGGCGCAGCGCAGCAGCAGGGCTCAGCAGATCCGTCTGCGCAACAAACGCAGGCAGATCTGCCACCAGAGGCTCAGAGAGAAGATCCAGAGAGAGGAGGAGGACATGATGAAGGTCAGAGAGAACTGCATCTCAGTAAAGGACTGGAAAATGGAGAGGCTGAGAAGACAGCGAGAACAGATTCAAGAGGAGGCACAGAGGCTGGCTCGGGCCTCCTATCACATGAGGGACAAAGTCAGGCAGCACACACACACTCGAACCTTTGATCAGATGGCTCTGGAAGCTCAGCTGACCGCCTCCATAAACCGCATGAAACTATGAAAGAGATTACTCTCACATTCTGTGTCAGAGAGAGATGCTGGAGTATGAATACATTCATCCAGAGATGTTTATTGTAGGGTCTGAGATCAGAGAGGTGGATTTAAAATCCATTTAAAAATGAAAGAAACTTATTTCAGCTTCGTAACAAGTAGCTTTTATGTTTTAACTGAAGTAAAAATATCAGCAATCGCACTGCAGCCAGTTCCATGTTGACACACTAGACTTAGTAAAAGTAAGGGCCTAAGATTTTGTCTAGTTTCTTTTTCTTTGGAGAGCCCCTGACCCTGAAACCGTGTGATTACAAAATCATTCATTTCTGCTTATTGGTTGGTATTGACAGGTGTCATTCAGGAAGCTGGATCCTGTTCAGACCAGGGTTAAACTCTGTTCATTATCAGGTGCCAGAACACTGACATGGTAACCAGTAAGGAACCAGTACACATTATACAGGAGAGTAAATGTTAACATTCAGTAACTGCGTTACCCATTTTAGAAGTCTGGCAGGGGTTACTGTGTCAACAAATGACTAAATCTTGGTGTTGGCTTTTCTTTATTTTTAAGAATTGACTCATTCTGCTGGTTTGTGATGATTATTTTAGTTGTTCAGTTTTATACAGGTGTGAATTTAACTCTCATGTGGGGGTAAAATGTGGAACACAACTGATAACATGGTGGTTACATAATTACATTTAGTATATCCCAGAGTTTCATAGATTTTTAAGTAGAGTTTAAATAGACTATTTGATCATGTTTGAGAGAATAAATCATACTTGAACTGTAAATACTTTATCATTTTGAACTTTTGTTAATGTAACAGATTTAATGCAGCATTCTTATCACATTGGTCAGTTATGCAGGATCACAAGACACTGGCAAGGACTCCGACCATCAAAAATGAGTCAGCAGTGTATAAAAAAAAACAAGCCATTGGTAACACAAAACATTTTTACATTTATTGTATTTTCATCATCTGTATATTAAACAAGACCCTTAAAGAGAAACTTGCTGTCATTAAATTCAGTGCGTTTCTTATTACAGGAAGAACTCGGCTGTTTACACCTGACTGGTATATCTTGTCACAGCAGTAAAAGCACACTGCATTGTTAAAGGTATTTCACTGTAAAACTAATCTGCTTGGTCAGATAAAACTGCCAAAAAGCCTAGCTTTAAAAACCAAACTAAAAAAGTACAGCGACCTGGTTTCCTATTATCTGTGCAGGTATCAAATTATTTGGCTGTGCTTCCTGGTACCAGTGACATGGATTCCATTTAAACTTTGCAGTCCCCATAGGACTCTGACAACCAATGTTATTCCTTTAGTTTGTTTAGAATAAAACTCTATAAAGTGGGGACAATATAAATATATATATATATATATATATATATATATATATAATATATATATTAGTCTCTCTGCCTAAAATAAGCTCTGTTGTAACACACAAACGATGTGTAAGTCTGCTAAATGACTGTAGAATAAAACAATAACCAGGCTCCATGGTTGGTTTCACTGAAATCTGAGCACAAGATAAACGGTAAATGGACTTATACTTATATAGCGCTTTTCCAGTCTTACTGACCGCTCAAAGCGCTTTACACTACATAGTCACATTCACCCATTCACACACACACTCACACCCTGATAGGCACATCGGGGGGCTAGTTGGGGTTCAGTGTCTTGCCCAAGGACACTTCAGCATGTAGTCAGGGAAGCCTGGAATTGAACTCCCAACCTTCCAGTTGAAAGACAACTGCTCTTCCACCTGAGCTACAGCTGTCCTTCCAAGACCTTTCTGTCTTCTATGCCATGTAAAAGGTTTACATTGTGCATTAATATAATAGACAGGCATTCACAGCACACTAAACTCCACCAAAAACATTCTCTACTTAGTCATCATGCACCCCAAGTGCCAACAACACTGGTAGCCCCACACCGAGGACAAGAGTGAAGCTCTCTATAAGCCCCAAGTGTTGCTGCTGGTGGGTTCCTGCTCCAGCCTGCTGGTGGAAATCATCTTGGGTTTGTCCTGTCCTGTTATGACGGATCTCAGGTAGAACATGCACTGTGGCCACATAAAGAAAAGTCCCCGCTGAGAAGAGCATTCCCACACCTGTTGTACTGAGATGGTCCTGAGAGGAGCCTCCGGACTGCAGACACAACACAGGTCAAATAAAGCAGAATTTGGGACTGGCACTGGGATAAAATGCATGTTCTCTTAGGAACATGCTGCATGGCTGATGTGTGTACTTACTGAATGTAATATGAAGTAAGTACTTATGGCAACTATAGGTGCTGCAGCTGAAAAAGCCAGTAAATGTCCCTGAATGTACTTCTTTTCCAAGCCTGCGTGCATCAGAAAGGAGACCAAGCCAAGGGCTGCAGGAGCCTGAGATAAGAGATCAGTTTTTAGTTAACTCATTAGTGATCCATAAACAGAATATGATGCTTTCTCACCTTGTGCAGAATGACAGCAAAAAATACTATGACCTGTACAGTCACTTGACCAGTAGCCACTGCAGCACCCAGTGCAAATCCATCAGCTAAATGTAAACAAAGGTCTCATTACTTATTCATTGTTATTTGAATGGGACAGTATTAATGGACAGACAAAAATTTATATATATATATATATATAATTCCTACTTTCTCTGACTCCAGCCTTGAAGTTTAAGCCTTTAGACTCAACTAAAGTTTTACCAAGACTGGCCCCTGTATGTTTCAAATGACTCGAACAGTAAAGAATCACATGACACGTTATAAAAGGGCATGACCATCTGTGTTTTGTGGGATTTTTTTTTTATGCTTGTGATCTGGAATTCCTTGTGTGCCTGAAGCATACACAAGTCACTAGTGATCAGCAGTGAAAGTTTGACTGTGTACCTGCAGCATGAATGACCAGTCCCAGCGTGGCTGTGATGTGGACGGTATTTGTCACACCTGTTGTTTGGACTGGAAAAACACATGTCCAGGTGATTAATGCAAAATGTCTCAGAGAAATCACGATGCAAATAGAAACTAATGTGAGCGTTGTGCAAACTCACCGTGTGTGGAGAAGTAACCAGCAATCTGATCAACAGCAAACATGAAGGTGAACCCAAAAGTTAAAGCCACTCCGATGTAGAACCGGGGTGGAGGACCTCCACCTGTAGAGGTTGCATTGCTGTCACTGGCGTTGAGACCAGAATACACATCAGAGGAGGGAAATGATGCTGGAAAGGAAAGATGAAGGACAACGAGACCTTTTTGATCAAATCCACATGAAAGCCAGCATGACAAAGCTGTATGCATTCAGAACCACAAACTTACTTTCATCCCCACAATGTGCATCATCAATGATTTAAAAGGCTTACTGTATACAACTGTGATTTAACGTAGACTGAGTGTATTTTGTTGCACTGGTCTGGAGGGAAGAGTCTGATATATGCTCAGCTCACCTCTCCATGAATCCTCCAGTAAGCCCACACCTTCAGGGATAGTAATGGCAAGTGCTGTACCACAAAGCAGACCTGCCCCCAGAGTGGAGACAAGCTGCAGGCTTTTCTGCAAGCATACACATATAATGATGTCTGAGAAACGTCTTTCCAAACACCCCACTGCCTCCACGCATTATGTTATCAGACATCTCCCCAAAGCGATGAACAAAACTTTTTCATTTATGAAACAGCTTTAATGAAAAGCATCCTTATGAGGCGGACAAACACAGCTCATACAGTTATCCTAACAGACTTTTGCTACGATTCATGCATGTAAAAAAATATATAAATACGTACCTGGGAAAGCGTGAACAATAGTGGGATGAATCCAAGTAAAAAGGAGCCTACAAACATCGCCACGGATATTAAAGTAATGCTCAACCCGCCGTCCATGGCGATAACTCCAACATTAGTGGCTCCGTTTGCAGCTTTGTCTCATTTTAAAATGATCAGTCTATCCTCACACTGCTGCCAACTTTCATTTGTTTATAAGGCAGACATGAGCCAGAGTCTGCCTTTCCACGTCGCACTCCCGGTCTCCCTCCTCCTCCTCCTCCTCCTCCTCCTGCTCCTCCTCCCCCATCCAAACCCTCCCTCCACCCCCATCTTAAATCAGTACACACACAGGCTTCCTCCTGGACAGTGTATTTGTCTTGTATCAAAAAGTTACAGAAATTAAAGGGGGAATCCACAATTTATGGACTGTAATGCCTATAATTAAACTATTTCTGAGTGAGTGCGGGGTGTGCACTATGTTCACAGAGTTCATTCATAATAAATATGGTGTCTGTGCTGTTTATAGTCAAATTGCAGCCCTCAAATTTCAGTTGTCGGAAATGAAATTAATTGAAATGAAAAATACTTTATTAATCCCGGAGGGAAAATCAAATCTACATCAGCTTTTTCGGGTCACTGGTGATCCAGGGTTTGTTGCACCTCACTGTACTTGTTGGAATGATGCTGTCCACACAGATGTTTATATAATCTGTCACACACTCATCATGGTGTTGATGTTATCTCCATGAGGATCACAGAGGACACTCCAGTCTGTAGCCTCAAAGCATCCTCAGCATCATTAGACCAGGTTTTAAGTCTTTCTAATGACAGGTTGTTGCTGAATGATGGGCTTAGGAGGCAAGAAGAACCGGATGATGGTCAGATCTTCCTAAAGGTGGCAGGACAGAAGAGCTGTGTGCATTTTTAATATTTGCATAAAATAAGTTCTCTGGTGGAGCAGCTTACAAACTGTTGGAATGTCGGTAGAGTAGCAGAGAGGGAGGTGTTGTTAAAATCTCCACAGATCACCACAAATGCATTTAGATGTTGTGTTTGAAGCCTGGCAAACATAGAAGTTCCATATCTCTTTAACAGTGACATGTCCAGGATGACACCAACGCTGGTTAACCAGCACTGCAACTCCACCTCCCTTTAGTTTTCTGCTGACTTGTTCACTGCGGTCTGCATGGACCGTCTTGAAGCCGTGTACAGACGCATTACAGTCTGGGATGCGTTTATGCATCCATGTCTTGGTGAAAGCTGCACTCTATATTCTTCCTGAGACCAAGTTAGTACAAATTAGTTAAATTGTCACTCTACAGTGAGAACGATTATTTACAAGTGAGTAATGTTTAAGATAGTTTTAGTCTTCAAAGGGGGACATCCTATCAAGTTTTCTCCAAAATCTGACTGTGCAATCGTAGGAGAAATGTCTAAAAATAAAGGAACAAAAACATAAAGCTACATCTCAGACTCACCAGGTCAGGTTTAGCATGTTAAACTTTATGATGTTGCAACTGAATGAAGATTTTATTAAAGGAGAACATCTTTTGAAAAGGCTTGGAGAGCCCTTTCTCTGAAATAAGAGAACTGCAACATAGTGAAGTTTGCAAAGTTGCATCTGAACATACCACAAGACTTCTCGAACAATAAATAGATAAAACATGCCCAGGAAAAACCTAAATATCAGCACAAACACTGCACACATTCTGGTAGAGGGTTGATAATTTGAGCTTGTTCTGCAGCCACTGAGTTGACCACTTCATTTTATTCTGAAGTCTTCTACACTGAAATGTGAGACCATCTTTTAGAAAGCTAAAGCTTAGCAGAAACTTAGTCATGCCACAAGACAATGACAAGGTTACTATCACACACAATCTTACAGCAACAAATCTTAGACAAAATGTCTGAAAAGGAAAATAATTAAGACTCAAGACCCAGACCTCAACATGGTTAAAATGCTGTAGTGGAACCTTTAAGTCCTACAAGTAATAGTAAAACAAGAACACAACTTGAGCAAAAAATAAAAGTACAGAAAAGCAATTTATATTTCAGTGTGCTGAGAACTTCAAGAAATAAGTTCCCATTTCAGTATTTAGCAGTGTAATTAACAAGTTATGCAAGAAATTAAAGCAGCAAGCAAAACCTTTTATGCTCCTTTAACACGTCCCCTAATGTGGCTTTCCCAGGGCAGAGATAAACAAACTCTTATTTTGAAAAAGCTTGATTAAATGCAGGTTTATTGTTGAAAGAGCTCAGAGGAAGCACAAATATATGATGAATATAATACACATATCTGCTGTACAAATAGCCCTTTGGAAAGAATGAGAAAATACGGCAGAGCACACAAAAACACATTCTAGATGTTCAGTTTTGAGTTGCAGAAACATTTTACCCACCTTTCTGAATGCACGCTGGTAGCATGTGATAGCTTGGTGGCTGAAAAGAATTATGCATTTGCTTCCAGTAACTCCAAGCTGTTTATACAGAGTTAATGAGGATTATAAACTAGAAAAAATTCCTTTAATGGCAATTAGGAAGTTAAGACAAACATCTACCTGAAATTGCCGCTAACTACCTGACAGACAACCACATATAGACAAATACCATGACAGTGGACTGGGAACCCATTGCTTTGTTACAATGTAAAAAAAAAACTTAAATACCTTGTTTAACAAGATAACCACTCAAAGCTCTTTAAATGGCGCAGTCACATCATTATCTACCCAGAACCAGTTGCATACATCTATGCTTAAATCCAGCAGTTATAAAGACAAGCTCAGATTTTTAGGGTCTCCCTCAGGGCTTGACGGTTTCCGTTAGTTTCACAGGACACATTCATAGATTTACAGACATCTGAGTTATAAAAGGTAAAGCGGTATAGATAAAAAAAATAAAAATCACCTAATCATGACAAGAAGAGCACCAGGTGCATCGGTAGCAAACAATGCTCTTGTGGTGCCAATGGGAACGGCTTTAGTTTGTTTTTCTTGCAGCTGCACCTACAGCGATACACTCCTCTTTGACAATCATCTAAGTGACGGGAAGATTAGTGCATTCTTTTCTAAAGTAATATAGTTTCTCAAAATGCTTATTAATACTAATATTTGCTCAACAGTGACAAACGTAGAGGTGCTTTACATTGGTATACTAAAAAAAACTGGTTACAGGAGCAGCTTCTAGTGTTTAGGCTAAGGCAGGAATTAAGTTAATATGACAAGAAGTTGGAGGAATCCTGAGTAAGATACTAACAATGAGGGCACTTCTTTTCATGTTGGAACTTGTTATCCAGTGTTTGTATGTTGGTTAGTCATAAAAAAAAAAGCTAAAAGAAAAGCTTTTCTAAACTGGACTCAATTTGAGTTAAACATTATATACTTTTTCATTCAGTACTGACGAGTGGGAAAAAGGCATCAGCGCTCAATGACAATGGGAACTTGTTACTTTAATGATTTAATGTCTATATGTTTGAAGATGTCTGAGTACTGATAGTTTTATGAATCATAGAAATCCTCCAAACTACAGCCACCTACATCTAATGTCAGGAGATTTACATTTAGATCTACATTCCAGTAGCAATGAGCGCCATCTGAAACAGATTCAGGAAAACCTCTAAGCAATGAAAAAGCATCCACAGGTTCTCGACCTTCAGTCCACCTTCAGTGTGTAAAAACGTCTGTGCAACAGTAGCAGCAGACCAGTAGCAGCCCCAACAAAGGCTCAAAGACTGAACACTATGAAGAGTATTTAACAGTGTAATGTGCCATAATATGAAAGATGCGAGTCATTTTCTCCACATTTTAGGGGGCTATTAAGCTGGACAGCATTTTCTTTTTAAAAACCATGCTTTCAAATAAATACGAAGTCAAAAAAAGCTTATATTACAAATCCAGAGATTTGCAGCTAGTGTCAAAACTCTTGGGAGTGTTAGTAGCAAATGGTTTTGTTATTGTTTTGTCTTTCAAAGGTTTTTACAAAAGAACGACTAATGACCATCACAGTTGTACAGACTAAGCCGTATGTCAACATGGAGTCTCCTCTCTTGTACTTGTCTCTTCTAAGCTGCTTATTCATGGGAGCACATAGTGTCGACAAAGATCCTGGAAAATGAGTTGTGGTAAGCGGCGGGCATGGGAGGCCTTCCATGCTTTGAATTTGCATGCCATACTGCAGTACCTTTGTGAAACTCAAGCCTACAGGTTCTCATTCAAGTGCAATAATGTTAAAGAGAACAGAGAACATCACTCCCCTTACAAGGCAAAAAGACTCTTCATTTGTGCATTAGTGTCTTCTTAATAGTCCATGTGCAGTGACTTGGGGTGTGCCTCAGCTGTCGGGGCAAAAGCATGCCCGTGTTTAGTCAGAATAGATTCCCACTGCAGGTCTCACAGATGTGATTTCATGAGACCCAAAGAAGATCATATCCTTGAGAGACAATCTATTAAATCCTTAGTAGAGAATGCTTATGTTAGTGTAAAGTCCCTCAATGGAGGATGAGATGCTTTGGAGAGCTGTTCCACATTAAATTCACATTTTCAGTGCACTCAAGTTAAACTTAAGGGTTTTTTGTCGTTTATATTTTTCTGTTTCTGGCAGTATCAGTGCCGCACCTCATTATCAATGAGGCTATCTTCACCAGACTGGAAGTCCTCATTCAAGCCGTTTTCAACAATGATTATTTCCTCATCTTGCGAAGACCCCTGGCCGTCATCCTCGCCGCTGCCCGATTCAGCCTCCTCTGAATTTTGGTCTTGAAGTACCTGAGCGATGTACATTTGCTGTATGGGAGAATATGAAATAAAACATAACATTTAGGTTTGTCAACCAATTCATGTTTAAGACATTAATAAAAAATGACCGGAAACTTACCGTTGCCCTATTGAGAGTGGAAGAGCACACCGAGCGTCCATTTTCCAAACTGTCAACTTCATCTGTGTCAATCTGGCACACAAAACACAGAACAACCGTGAGCAGATAAATATATGAAGGCCGTGAAATACTAGTAGAATAAATAATAAAACAAAATTTTAAAAATGTAAAAAGTCCTGTAACCTTGTAGTTGTGAGCACTTAGATATTTAAAGTGTCCAAAGCAGACATGAGAGAGGCAAATGATTATAGTGATGATTAAAACCACAAAGGTAAATATGGATGTTCCTGCACCCAGTCCTGAAAGAAAGAAAACAAAAACATACTTAGTGACCAAGAATAAAATGGGATCAATTCTAGGAATAATCAGACATGTGTAGTCCCGGTAATGTCCAGTAGATGGCCCAGTCAGCTTACCAGAACGAACAGTGGAGAAGAACAGGAGCCAAAAGAGACAAAGGATAGGAGCTGCCACCACTTGGTTGACAGCTCCAGAATGGATTTTTTTGTCCAGTTTGGAGGGCAGATAGGCATAGTACATGTTGTATCTGTCTGCTAGATGTTTTAGTAACATGTACATCAGTCCTGTACAAGAAAGACAAAGACGAGTTTTTATTAATAAGCATCTGAATAAAGAACAGAAGCAATGTATAAGCAGGGGCCTTAAACAGCAGAACTCACCAAAGGGGACAATGATTGGGCAGGTGATGCTGTACGTCATGACCACAGTGAAGACACACATCATCCAGGCATAGGCTGCACCAAACTGGAATTCATAGGCTTGGTGCTAGGGAGGCAAAAAAAAATCAAACTGTTTTCAGTACTGATTTACAGCATTTTCTTTTCTTTTTTTTTATTCCTGACAGGTTATATAGAAAAAAAAACATAATTTTAACAACTAGTTACTGCACACCATGCCCAAACAGAGCACATTTAAGATTCTCAAGATGCAGTAAGAGTGACTTTATGATCAAGAACTACAGATAAAATGGTCTGAGATAATACAAAAAAGTTAATTATCTTATTATTTCAGTATAACTTTGAAAGGCCAAGAACAAGATGATTGATCCAGTTAAGTATTAAACCAGTAATGTATAAAAACATTGTTACTCTCCTAGAAGCATTCACACAACTGGCTTTTCATTCAACTGGTGAAAAGGTGCTCACATACAATAGCAATCACACTTTTATATTAAATTACTGAAAGCAGTTCTTTATTAAGAATGAAGAAGGGTTAACACAGACCCTTTTGACATTCCTCCGCTCAGCTGCAGAGCGAGCCATGCAGAGGCGGATCATATACATTAGTAAACCAGGAATTCTCAGCAGGTCCATTGGGTTTCCAATGAAAGCGGATGCAATGACGTAGTTCACAAAGAAAGCCCCATTGTCAGGGAGGAAAACACACCTATAAAGCAAAGTATCAGGCCATCAGTGACATATCAATACAGACCTACTTAAACCTCTTAGCATCTTGCTACTTACTCAAATCTCACTTTAGCCTGTGATAAGAATGTTTTGTCAAAAAGCCACCGGAAGAAAAGATCCAAACTGCAAAAACACAAAGAAAAAAACCATGAAATAAAACTTTTACCATCATTCTTTAAGGATAATTTTACATTGAGTTGCAGGGAACACAAAGGCAACATGTTATACCTGCTGAGTCCTAGGGAGGGCAGCAGCAGGACCATAAAGATCAAGAAAGTGTAGCATTTATGCATCGTGGTCCTGTTCTCTCCTGATCTGTATGACCAAACAAAACATTTACACACATGCAGCGCACGCAAACTTGTTAAACGTCAAATAGGAGTGAAGACTGAAGAACTATTAAAAGGATAAAATGTCATCCTTACCGGGTCCAGTGAGCTTCAAAGAAGCCGGAGTAGTAGACAATGGTGGGAAGTAAAGCAGAGAAAGACCAGAGAAGGAGGGTTGGGAAGAACTGGGTGATGATTGGGTTCTGGAGGACAGATCAAAGAGATGTGGACATGTTTGTGTTAAAAATAAAACCTAGCAGCTTTTTATGGATTGGACATAAACGCTGTCAAAGTCTTTCCCATCTCTTTGTGAGGACAAAAATGTTATTTTAGCATCAATAAAAACCAGAAGGAGATGCTTTTGTACTGAAACAGATGCATGATGTGAAGATAATGAAACTGCTTACATTGAGGTACTCTACTGGTTTGGTGACATTAAACTTATCCATGGTGGAGATGATGATTGCTGGGGTCGTGAGGAAGAATAGGAGAAGGAAGAGGATACAGTTGATGATGAACAAGCGGAGCCACCAGTAGAATCCTCCCAGTGACAGATGCTCCCTGTTGGGAAAAAAGGTTATAACACCCGCAGTTATGGACACAGCTGGCCAGTAAACTGATACTGCAGTTCAAAAACACATCGCCTGACAGAAAAGATTGTTTCTTAAATGGGCTGAAGCCCGATTCCTCAATTTGACATTAAAGTCAAAACAAATTAACTAATCTGACCGCACTTCTCATATTTGATCAAAAAAGGATCCTTTGTTTTCAATATGTGTTCTTACCAGTAGACATTTTGTGGATCTG
Organism: Pseudomugil gertrudae; assembly: GCA_037177535.1. Classification (NCBI taxonomy): domain Eukaryota; kingdom Metazoa; phylum Chordata; class Actinopteri; order Atheriniformes; family Pseudomugilidae; genus Pseudomugil; species Pseudomugil gertrudae. The sequence goes on along the minus strand of JBAMHV010000017.1, from coordinate 9,281,013 downwards.
GAGCATAGCTGACAGTCCAGTTGTGTGTGTGGAGTTTGGCGCTGAACTGAGAGCTACCAGGCTCACGGCGGCAATGACACCCCTGACACGCATTAAAGTCCTTTAAAACTCTGAAAAGAGGCATTCATCCAGACAAATAACACACTTTATTGTCAGCAGAGACCAACAGAATTTGTACAAACATTTCACTATCATATCATTTGGGAATGTACTCACTTGGCAGCAATGGACTCATTCTGGAAGGTGACGAAAGCCATTCCTAAACATTTATTGTTAACCTTCAGTCTCTCCTTCTTGTACTCTTCCTTCAGCTTTTCTTCCAGTTGGGTGTAATAGATCACAGCCTCTTCCTATGAAGGGTGAAAAAATAATCAAGGCTGTTGCTATTATTATAGTTTTTTCCTTCTTACAGGCAAATTAGCTGTTTTCTTTTACTCGATAGTTATGTGTATCCTGTTTATTTGCACTTTTCCTGAAGACTTTATTGATGCTTGGTGAATTTAAATGTACTCAATTGAACTTTTACTTATTTTGAATCATATTGGGGCTGCACAATGAGCACTGCAGCCTCTCAGCAAGCAGGTTGTCGGTTTGAGCCTCAGCTCAGACAGTGGACTTTCGATGCAGCGTTTGCATTTTATTCCCATGTTAGTGTGTGTTCTCTCCGGGTACTTTGGCTTCCTCCCACCCACCAAAGACGGGCGTTAGGTTGACTGGTCTTTTGAAATTGTCCTTAGGAGTGAATGTGTGTGTATGACTGGTTGTTTGTCTCTCTGTGTTGGCCCAGTGATGGACTGCTGACTTGTCATTGGTGTACCCTGCTTCTCGCCCAATGATTGCTGAGATAGGCTCCAGCTACCTGCGACCCTGAATTGGATTAAGCGGAAAGTGACTGAATGAATGAAAGAGTATTGTATTAACTGTTTGGATTAGTGCAACTCCAAGTAGTCTCCATAAGGATGGTCCAATGCCATATCTTTAACCAACAAAAATGTTATCCTCCAGGACTTCTCCATTTCCACTAGACTGGATTTCCTCTGTATGAATAAGTCTTGGCAGAGGTTCGGTAAGTTCCCAAACAGTCAGTACTCTTTGCAGTGATTTATAGACCGTCTCTTATGTCTCTTGTACTGATAAACCACTGATCAGCAATTTTTAAGTGATTTTATTTCGTATCTAGGCTGAGTCACAGGGGGCGGCTGTGGCGCATGTAGTAGAGCGGGTTATTTCCTAACCAGCAAGTTAGTGGTTCAAATCAAGCAAGACACTGAACCCCCAGATGCTCCCGGTGCTGCGTCACTGGTGTGTGAATGTGTGAGTGTTTGTGTGAGCGTATGGGTGAATGTGTCGAATAGTGTCAAAGCGCTTTGAGTGCACTGATGTGTAGAAAAGCGCTATACAAGTACAAGACCATTTACCAAGCCTATTTTGGCTCGGAAGGATTGGGAGACATAATGCTTTTGTCACAACCTGGTTGGACTATTCTAAGGCTCTCTTTGTTGGAGCTAGTCTGTTCTCTATTTCTCACCTGCAGCTGATCCAGAATGCTGCTGCTGCCCTGCTAACTGGAACACAGATGTGAGCACATTTCCCTAATTTTGTCTTCCCTTTAGTGGATCCCAGTATGCTTTATAATTGATTTCAAAATATTTTTTTATCTTATTAATGTCCAACTCACCCTGCTCTGCCCTATCTGTCAGAACTACTTCAGCCTTATGTACTTCCTCAGCTACTACAGTCTGATGAGAGGCTCACCGTAGATAAACCTCAAAAGTATTGGGGTTTTGCAATGGTGGCACTAAGACTGGAACAAATTGCCTTTATCTTTGGCTTAAACTGTGAAGCCCTTAGGTACAACACTGTTTGTTTTAAATGTTACTTAGAAATAAACTGGATTCTCAGTACAATCTTACAAACAAGTATGAGGAGAGTGTGTCTGAATGAATTTACAGCACGTCCCCCTGACCTGTTCACAGCCTTTAACGATGCAACAGCAAAGGTGTCCACAAGGCTTTGGGTTGATCATGGTGGGAGCATGCTTCTTTCGCAGCAAGTCATTATAGAACTTCTTGCTGCGCTCCGCCTTCTTTCTGCATTAAAAATAAGAAAAAAAAATACAAATGTTTAAAACTAGACTCAAGTACAGCTCCCCCAAAACATTAAATACGTAAACATAGACAAACGCTTATTGGAAAAACATTGGGACCTTTCAGAGTTGAGATTCATCAGCTTGGCCACGTCGTAGCAGATGCTAGCTTCAAGAACAATGCAGTTTTCATACGCCTGCCTGTTAATTAAGACAAAGATAAGGAAAGGTTTGACAACACTTTTCTTTAAAAAAAAAAGCACAAATGCAAACATCCATTGCAATTAATCTGTTGTCATAGTAGATCTGTCCATACAACGAAAACATTTGAGGGAATTGATCTTTCGTTTAAACGGCTTTCAAGTTTTTTTTTTTAATTTAATATTTTTGCAGCACAGGAAGAAATTAAGGTTAATGCTATTTAGCTGAGTCAAACACACATTCTTAGTTTCAGACCATTCTGACACATGACTAGCTTGATTATTCTCCTCTGGCTTCCATTAAGGACAATTATACATATAATACACATATTGTCTTGTGACAGCTTAGCTCAGGTGTTTTAGGTCTCTTATTTTTGACATGGCGTCCTGGTCAAGTCTATCTGTAGAGAAATTTCTTTTATTGTATATACAATGTAACACCTCAGACCTAACACTATGCAAACACAGTATATAGCCTTGAAAAGTAGACCAAACACCAATTCCACGAGTATTAAATTATACATGTATACATATACAAAAAACAAAAAGAAAACCTCCATGTCAGTGTTAACTCTAAATTCAGTGTCAGTTATTCTAATAATAAGAAGAAAAAAAGCCTAAAGCATTGCATCATTCAGTTAATTTCAGGTCAGGTACTCAGAAAATAAAAACTTGCATAACTTTTGTTCTGACTAGTCACAAAATAAATCCACATTTCATTAAGATCCATCTAATTCTGATTTTTCTATGTCTTAACTAAAACTACCAAGAAACTCCACTTTGTGCTTCTCAACAAACCCGCAGCGTGGCACCAAAACAAGGAAATAAACAAGTCTTGCAAAATAAGGTAAATATAACAGTGGACTTACAACAGGATGTCTCAGCTATACTTTAATCCAGGAGGAATAAGTTGACACACCACTAAGCAAACCCACTTACTGGTTTCTAATGGACAAACGCCGTTTCCACTCCTACAAAGAAGCTTTGAGTCTCGTTTAAATGAGATGCAAGCTGGATTGGGCAGACAAGTCACTAGAACACAAGAACCACCCAAAAAGAAAACCATTCTGGCTGATACAAACGCTACGCAAAGCAGGTCAGCTCAATTAAGGAAAAGATAAATTAATAAATAAACACATGATAACAATCAGACTGTCACAGTCTAATCCCAGCTATAAGGAAGAGGACAAGACATTTGTTTCAACAGCAAAAGGCATAGCTGTCATACATCTTAATACATCACTGCTTGGTCTGTAAAAGTCAGCTACAGTGAAAATAAGTATGAGGATACCTACTCAAAGTGTTGCTTTATCTCAGTCTCTTCTGCATATTTGGAGATTCCAATGACAAATAAAGTACGTTTCACCTACATAGTAATGAAAAGAGGTTATCATAAACAAGATACAGACCAATAGTAGCACATTCATATTATTTATAAAGCCTTTTGATGAAACTATACCAGATCATCTTCCTTGTAGTGCATCTTGGACGTGTGCCGTCTCATACTATACACGGTCAGTAGCAGGTATAGAAAAGCAAAAATAGTGTGCAGCCACAATAGTGGATTTCTAGTAAAAAATAAAAGAAAATGTTAAATATATTTGGGCTGTACCAATGATAAATAAACATTTCAATAAATATTTTACATTTATATCTCCACATTATAGTTTATGCCTTACATGTAAAGTAATTATGTAATTAAGATATTACTCACTTTGCATCTAAATTTGCGATAGTGGTCCGCCCAAAACTATACGCATTGTTTTCTGTTGGGAAAATAAAATAAACAAGAAAATCAGTTGTTTGAAATGCAGCGTGTGTGTGGCACTGCAAGCAACATAGCTGTGAAGATTATACACTATATTGCCAGAAGTACTTGGTCATCTGCCTTTACATGCTAAACTTAAGTGACATCTCATTCTTATTCAATATGGTTTAATATGTCGATCCACCTTTCGAAAATATAATTTCAAATTTTCTAGGAAAACTTTCTACAAGATTTAAGAGTGTGTTTATGCTATTTTTGCCCATTTTTTCACAGAAGCACATTTGTGAGGTCAGATACTGATGTTGAACGAAGCTGCCGGGTCCACAGTCTCCATTCCTCCAAAGGTGTTTCATTTGATTGTTGTCAGGACCTTGTGCAAGCCAGTGAAGTTTTTTTTACACCAAAATCGCACATTCATGTCTTTATGGACCTTGCTTTGTGCCCTGGTGTTCAGTCATGGAGCAAGACGGAACCATCCCTAAACTGCTCACATGAAGTTGGGAACATCGGATTGTCCAAAATCATTTAGCAAATGAAAAATTCAAAGTTCCTTTAAGTGGAACAAAGGAGCCAAGCCCAGAAGAACAACCCCACACTGCAGGACAAAATAAACAAGCTCAAATATTAATAGTGAAGATGTGGCATCACCTAGTAAATGATCAAGTAGTAAATGTTTTACCTGCATAGAGAGGCTGCTTTAGTTCTAAGCACCCTGCTATACCTTTATTTTTGTTCCAATTTGTTTAGTTTCTCTATAGGTAAACGTTTGCATTTGTTTGTTTTGTTTTAAGCACTTTAAATTTAGTAAATTTCAGACTTTAGTCTGAAAAGCACTATAATATATATTTTTTTTGTATTTGAACAAAAAACTGAGGGAGAAAATGTTAGAACTTTAGAAAAGCACAAATATTCAATAGTTTCACAAGAGTAAGTTCCAAACTGCTCACCGAGTAAGTTTCCTGAGAAGTTAACAGGTAAGATGATCCCTACAGAGAGCACGCCCACTACTACCAACAGGCCAATGATGTGCCGCTGAAAGGACAAGTAATATATTGCATCTTCACCACACTTGTCTCTAAGCTCATCATCCCTTCAGAAAGAATAAAGCAGAAAATATTTTAGAGCAACTCAAAGAAGAGAAACATCCAAAGTCCTGTTTGATCAGTGGTACAGCAGCTCATTTCCACCATGGCCGACTTACTTGATGCGGAAGATACCAGTTAGCCAGCTGCAGAAGCCCTATAAAACAAAAATGCATTAAAACTGTGGCGTTTTAACTTGGTTTTATAAGCAAGCAAAGACGGTTTTGTTTTAGGTTTTAGCATACTTACTGGGTCTCTGGGGTCAATGTCTACTGAGCTTGAAATTGAGGTGAGGCGCTCATAGCGTTCAGGTGTGTCTGTCAAGGCAGAAGCCACACTGCAAGCAGAAAATACACAATGTTTGCACAATGCTACACTACAAGTTCATTTTAGTTCTCTGTATCTCAGGACAGCAGGTTTACCTTCAGTGTGGAAGAAACAACAGCACATAACAAACCAAACACATGCCCTGAAATTAACTGAAGAGATTCACTCTTGTTTTCACCATGTGTGCAACCCACGGGATTCGGGCAGCTTAACCAGTGTACCACAGAAGGAATCTCTCCAGCTAGTTTATGTGGCATTAAAGGTTAAGACATTACTCAGGTTGAGTATGCAAGCGTTGTTGAGGAAGAGATTGGGATTAAAACACAAAAAGGTTCCAGAGCATTCAAAGAGGAAGCACATAAGCTCAGCGATGACCAAGACAGATTTATGGAGTGTGTCCAACGGAGCCAAAGGTTCTCTTAAGATTTTATTATTTGTTTATATATTTGATTGTATCCCACTGAGGGGATCATGACACTTTAGTTTAACACAACTGTAAAATATGAAGAGGGCCTGGGCTCTGTTGAAACAGCTTCAGATTCCAGTCCTACATGAAAATATGATGCAAGGATTCTTTGACTCTGGATTCTAAGAGCTCCAAGAGAGTGAAATGAAAAAGTCTGCGGGAGGGTTCCTTCTTTCCCACATTCCTCAGAGAAGCAGCAATAGATCATCTTAAATCTAACTGACAAAACACACTCGAGGGTGGACCAGGTAAGGGCTTGTCTAGAGCAAGACAAATCAGGGAGGTATTACCTCTCCCTGTAAGCATCCTGTCTGTGTGGCTCATGCGGTGCATTCACACAGGAGAAGTTTGTGCTTGATAAAGAGGTCAATACACAGATTAGCACACACAGATCTGATTAGCACAATGAAAGAGGACAGGAAGGCCCAACGGCAGAAGTACAAAAGTTACAAGGAGAGGGAGAAAGATTTGCAGCTTGCCTGAAAGAGAAAATGCAAACCATCAAGAGTGAAAGAGGCTAAAACCCACTACTGCCTGGGTAGAATGGATAAGAAATGTGAGTTAGGTTAACGACAGAAAGGGTAAAGGAGAGAAGAAAAGACATGATACGATGAGAGAACATACTATTCCCGATCATCCAGACGGCTGTACCGCTGATCCATTTTTCTGATGAAAGGTATAAAAAAAAAAAACAAACATCTAGCTTAGTTTAGAGAAAATGGCCCTGCTGGAAAAATCAGATGCAAAGCTACCACAAGAAAACCAATTAAGTATTTTCTTTAATCTGGTACACATGCCCGTTCATATAAATGCATTTATGCCCTACAATATGCTAACAATTATACATATTAGCTCACTCATGAGTTATGTAAATGTTATTATGCTTATACATTTTGCAGAAGTTATGAGAATCTAAGACTATTGTTACCAGTAAGCAAAATGAAATGACAACAAACTATATTTCCTGTCTGTTATGTCACCAACCCCCTCCCATCCTCCCACCATGCTGTAACCCCATTCCCTGCTCACATGCAGCTGCAAAAATAGTGAAGCTGCAACATCACACAATCCCAGCAAGGGGATGTAGGAACACACTGTTTCAAGCAATTCCACAGTTCAACGTTAAAGAAGTCTGAAAGAGACTGTGATCTTCGTCTGTCGCCAATTCAATCAGCTCTCAAGCTTTATCCTCATTATGCGACGGGCTTTAAAGGACATTATTCAATCGGTGTGCAGACGTCATCATCTGATGAGATGCTATCCATTAGGATTGAATGTACACAAATTTTAAAGTTGTGTAGGAATCAATCTGAGGAGGCTCGTCAATTGGCATTAGCGCCTAATAATACCCCCCCACTAGGAAGTAGTAAATCTAGCTTCCTCATGTATCAAGTGACCCCAACATGACAATGTAAGAATTGCCATTAGAGGATAAAGTGCTGACACAGAGTTCCTGATAAAAAATATTAAACTTCAGATGTCTGCTTCTGCCTGAAAAGTACTTTCAGTCATTAAAAACAAGAATATTGAACAAGCAGATGGTACCATGCACTATTTATGCTACAAATATTCAGTCCTGGTCACTCAAAAAAAGCTACAGTCATTTTGGGGAACTGTGTGAATTACGGTAATGCCCTTCTCAGCAGCAAAAAACTGCTGATTAAACTGTGCAAATGTGGTTACCAGGATGGAAAAAAAAAGTTTCAGATACACACAAGATGCAAAATGAAAAGATAAGCAGTCTACTGTTTTGAGTCACTATAATATGAGGAAACTGTGGAAAAGTCACGCCAACAGCGTCTGTGAGTCGGAAATGGGTCAAATCTCTTACGCTACTTAAACACCAGAGTGCTATTTGTAACCATATATCTAGACAACATGTGTTCATAAACACAAGAAACAAGAACATTTGATGGTTTATAATGGTAGAAATGCAATTCAACCTTTTTATTTATTTATAAATATATAAAGCAAAATGTGTATGACAAAATACACTGATTCACAGTTAGTATCCAGTGAGTGATTTATGAGTAAATCAGCTTAAAACTACAAACTGACTTAAATTCTAGGATGACCCTAATGCCTGTGATATAGGCAATAGTTTAGCCCAGAGTTTTTAACCCTGGTCCTCAGGGAACACCGCCCTGCGTGTTTTGGTTCCTTCCAACTCCAGCACACCTGATTCAGGTTCATTAAGTTCTCTGCGACTCTACTAATGAGCCCTTCATTTGAGTCAGATGTGGTAAAATTAGGTTACCTCTAAAACTCGCAGAGCGGTGTTCCCTGAGGACCAAGGTTGAAAAATGATGGTTTAGCTAATGGTTTATGTCTATGGCTTCTGTCATTTATACTCCCTTTAACAATAGAGAAACCAGGAATCCACATTTTAAAATGATTTCATATAAATGTTTCTTTACCTAAAAGAAACCCTGTTAAACAGCTGTGAATTTAATCACTTCTCGGTTATTACTGGCAAAAAAATGACATGTTAATTAATTGTCAATTTTGGAGCAAATTCAATGAACACATGAAATAAATACTGGCCACTTCCATCAGTTTATTCAACCTAATTTCCCAAAAGGCCTGTTGTACTCAACGGGTGCAAATCAGGTGCAATGCAAATCTGAGTACTCTGCATATCCCTATGTGAGCTTACATAGAATTAAGTTATAGATTAGAAATTATCTCTCAATCATCAAATTTAAAAAAGGCTTAAAGTGTAGTTTGCATTTTCAAGTTCTGAAAAATATCTCTATCTCATGTCAGTAATGTCACTAAATGGTTGGTAATTTTCCCATCTCACTCACCACAATCACCAGTAAGTCCTGGGACATAATGACAAATGTAGTCAGAGCCAGTGATATTTGAAGTTTTTTGGTCATTTGTTCTTAGTGTTACCCATCAGACATTTTATGTCAATAAGGCAAACGACCCCATAAAGGCTTTGTATCAATAATTCTTATGATTTGAAGTGTTCCATGGTACATTTAAAGAGTGTGACAAATTGCACGTGTCAACAACCGTTGCATTAAAATAAGAAAACATAAGGAGAATAGAAACATCAAATTATGCTCAAGTGTTTTTACTGGTTACACAGCAAACCACTGTAATTATTCTGCTGGTGGATATTTCTCACGCTGTATTTTAGGCAAGCAATCTTGAGTAAAATTTAGCTCTGCAAAAAGGCGAGCAGTGATATCGTTGTGCATAATTTATTACCTGTCTGCGTCAGTAACCAGTGCAAGGCGTCCATAATCCCATGCCACTTTTCTCAAGATGGAGAAAACAAATAGCAGTACCTAAAAGTACAAAACAAGCAGTGTTAACATTTCTAGTTCCTTTTTTACATTAGAGACCCACAATACAAAAGTTACATAACTGCTTTGAGGTAATCCTCATTTCTAAAAGCCTCATGTGCTTTACCATGATAAGACAACATTTAAAGGGCTTAAAATTCACTGGAAGATTTAAAATTATGCTTTGGGCGTAGACATACTTACCAAAAAGCACATAAAGTCAAGAGCCAGGACAGTGGGCACCCCACCAAAAGGCAACCCTTGGAGTACTGTACTTGGTATCCGAGCAGAATAACAGTAGTCCTTTGTAGAGTTATCATACACTGTTAAGCAGAGCTCTCCATCGGAGCATCCTTCCACCTCCCGCATGGCCATTGCTAATATCAGCAGTGTGTACGTCACTCACTGTGGCATGATGAAAAGCTGTGAAGACATTAATACAACTGTAACAGGAGTATTATTACTCTTTTACCTTGTAATACTCTATTTTGGTTATATGGATGGTGGCATGTGTGGGAACACAAGGACTAAAAGAGGAGCGGACAAATGCAACGATTGCATAAAAAAATAAGAGTACATAAAAATGCAAACCCCTTTACTGACGCTGGTGTTTCCGTTATTAACACCAAACTACCGTACTCTTGCTGTCATCAAATATACAACAAAATAATAAATCCACACACAGGAGACATAGCGTTTTAAAGTGTTACAACATTTCTATTTCTTGTTTATGGTCATTATATATTATGAGTTATCGATAGATAATAAACTTAGAAATTAATTTAAGTAAAACAACTTTGTTAGGAAGGTGTAAGGCAGCTATTCGGTCAATGATTAGACATTTCTAATTTGAGCATGCAACACAAAATATAACAAAAATTCTTATCTTACTCTTGATTTATGAGGCAAGTCTAACTAATTTTCACTACAAGCCGTCCAGCCACAGCCTTAAAGAATTATTTAAGGAGCGTGCTAAGCATTAACAAAGGGAGCTGTTTCATACATTCCTGGAAGAAGCCATTTACAGCCTGTGCAAATAGGCTTTTAAAAATGTATTTATTTTTACTTTCAAAGCAAACCCTAAACATTTTAAGTCCAATCCAAAGAAAAAAAAGCAGAGAAATGTCCTGTTCCTCTCTTTTTTTTCCTGTTTAATCCTGGGTTTTTATTTGGCCTTTTAACAAAATGTAAAAACTTAATTAGCAAAAATTATTTATTTTATATTTTCCATTTATTACTGCTTGGCATATCAAACTTAGTCTTCTGGCTCCTGCTACATACCATAAAGTAATGCAAAAGGTTTCAGAAACTGTACGTATCGCAAAGATGAGGAACAATACTTCACATTTTTTCACCAGTTCGGGCATCATGTGACAGCTGCAGTTCACTTTAAGGCACCGACACACCAACAACTTTGAATAAACAATGTGTTGTGGACACACACCATGTCTGACTCAGCAAAGAAACCCATGAGGACATTATTGGAGGAAGTATAAAAATCTATCAAAGTTGAGTAGTGCAGTATTAAACAACGTAAACACGCAGAGCACTCCAAACTAACGCTTTGCACTGGCAAAAAGCTGATTGGCTAAAAGTTCACTGAAGGCAGTGAGGCCTGACTCCGGCTAAGAACGAGCAGATAGAAGCAGAAGTCAATATGCTGAAGCCACATTAATTCTTATTAGAAATTTATTCCACTGTACTGGACAGTGACAAACATCAAATCGAGACCCGAGATTTTGGGATTCAAACTAATCAAAGAATAACCGTTCTCCTGACTTGACACATGGCACAAATCAAGATGGCACGATTTATCTAGGCTTAGACCTTCTAAAACTAAGATATTTGATGACGAAGGCAGGGTTACTGGATATAATCATAAAGTTCTGTTTCAAATTTGAATAAAATATAGAAAACAGAAGCAAAAACAGACCATCCAATTAATGCCGCATGGACATCAGCTGTGGACAGGCCATGAGCCCTTACGCAGCGAATCATTAGTTGTGCTCCTTCACCGCAAGCGGAGAGGATGTCCAACAATATTGCTTTGTGCTCGAAACAAAAAAGTACCATCATCTAATCTGCAGTATCACGCTTAAAAAGGTTGATTATCTAATACTATCTCACCAAAGGCTTGGGGAAGCCGTGTAGGTGGTCTATTGATAGCCTGTGAGCCTTGTTGCGTTGCTATTTTTGTGTCCCTCTACCCACTACTATCAGTACTATCCACAATGCTGCTCATCTGTCCTAACACTAATTCATTTATCCACTGCCTGGAATGTTGTGACATCAGTGGAGAGGGACGCAGCCACAACTGAACAATAAACTGATAGAGACCACTGGGTTCAAATGGACCAGTCTCAACCTTAGGAGCTTGAGCACACACGCGCACACGTCTTCTGCAACGCTGTTGCTTATTAGACACACGATGCAACACTGCAACATCATCAAGTATTACAGATTACAAATCTCACCACAAATCACAGATGTCGCCACTATTTTTCCCAAACAACCACCAAAACATCCCTCCACCGATGGCTGCACGGCTCCAATCCCCCATAACACCGGAATTTGTAACACAAGTATAGGAAATAGATTTAATTTTTTTTTTTAGATTTTAAAATCTGTTTTTAATGTCTAATCAGATTCACACATTTAAAAGGTGTATCTCCTTTCCCTATATTCCAAGTGATAAATAGCTATGCTTGCTGCAGATATTTAGGTCTTTTCACCAACTTTTACAATTAGGTGCTACTACAGACATCCAGTGCTGCTCAGGTTAGCAGACACTGGTGTTAAATTTTTAAAAAGGGTTTAACAATTCATGGTGGATCACAATGGGAGCTTTGGCTGGTTAGCTTGTCCTGCTGTAGTAAACAGACTTATTGTTATATCAATTTCCTGAATGCCTGATTGGCATCTTATTCTTAATCCAGCGGCATTTAGTTGGATAATGTCTTCTCTCTCATTGTATAGGACAATAGCAGACAACACAAAGACAGACTCATTGCATCTCAAATGCTAACAAGCAACATGCTTAAAAATGCACATATGGATGCCCTTCTAGATTTTGTTGGTGGTTGGACAGATCAACTTCAAATGACCACAACAAAGACACAAACTACAGTTGTGTGTGTGTGTGCGTATATATATATATATATATATATATATGCATGTGTGTGTGTGTGTGTGTATAAGGGTGATTTATAACTTATAGAAACACTGTTTAATATTGATCATTATCCTTATTGGCTTTGTAAAATAAAAACCTGCATAAAAATATAAATGTGCACGAACTATTACACGACTACATCACAATAGTTGAATGTTTCAACTTTGCCTAAAGGCCAATTTGCTCCTATTAGCCTTACTTGCAATAGGCTGTAAATCATTGACAGCTGGTTGAGTTTACATTATCAGAGTTTGAGTATGTCAAAGTGTAGCTTCATAAATCACTTCAATGCATTATTCTAAATTATGATTACTCGGGGAAAGGAAAGAAAAGATTGATTAGGAAAGAGTTAAATGCTGCCTTTCAGTTAAAATCTTTATATTTTTTAAAATAAAATCCACAAATAAGATTAGCACTACCATCAGATTAGCTACCATGTGATGTAGAACAAAGTAAAGTTGTTGAGATGAGGCAAAAAGGCTGTAACACGGTACAACAGTTTCACTGCAAGATTGACCAATTGAATTGCATTATAATTAAAAAAGTAACTCCCCTGAAAGCCTAGGTCAGTTCAAAGTCTCAGTCCCAAAAATGAACTGCTTTGGTGATGTATAAAATGCTATAAACAGTTGTATAGTAGCAGTCTGAGGAAAGTGAAGTTCAGTCTAAAGTGAAGAGGATCTGTCTTAAATGTCAAGGACACGCCATATAATACAGGCACTTTTGCTTTTAAGCTTGTATGTGAGATTGATGGTTCTTTCTGGAAAGATTTCAATCAACATTTATCGATATCACTGCCTCATCAACACCATATTCTGACCACTAGCAACAAATCTATCCCTTTTCCAGCTCTGCACACAACACTCATGAGAGCATCACCCACGCTGTGCCTGGTCATAGATCCAGGTGGATGATTCAGACAATACTGAATAATGTTTCACCTTTTAGTAAATAACTACAATTCAACGTTACTCTGGCAAGACGTGAAAAAGAGTGATCTGACAAAAAAGCTACCCTTAAGCAAAAACTATAAACTAAGAATGATATTTATACAAAGAAAATTCCCCTAGCCTTTAACTACAACTATGGTCCTTTGTCAGCATGGACTGTATAAAAAAGGTTCGAATTGTTTTTACAACCATTTGAAAACTATTTTCGTTATTAGCCATTATGAAACTGTACGGCTATTTGATCAGTGACCACAAATCAGAAAACATATCATCTAAGCATGATAATGTAATGTATGGATTCAAGTAGCTGGGTGGGGTTGTGTTATTTAATATGATTAACATAATTAATGTCGCATTTTAAAACAACACGGGAATTCCTGATTGTAAACGACGTATTGTACCCAGCGAGAATGCAGATGGAAAACGATGGGAACTAATAGTTCTGTGGATAAGTTAGCCTACTGGTAACGGTGCTTAGTTTTTTATTGTTCTGACAACATTCATTAAGTTTACTAGCGATGTATCCAACAAACTGTTGCTACAATACAGTACAACAAGTTCATCGTGAGTTACCAATTATTCAGAGCTGTTCGACAAGTAACAACTTACCTTGTTATGAGTTATTGCAGACAGAAACTGTCCCTTTGCTAACGTGAGCTAGCAGTCAACGGTAACAATAACGCTGGCTAACTTAGCCTTTCGAAATCGCAAATAACAGGTGGAGGCTACCTCACATGTGTCATCTAATTTCACTTTAACTACTGTTGACAAGTATAGTTTGGGCAAATCATATGGAGCTAGTTAACTGAACTGTCCCGGGAACACGCACGTTCATGTCACCCAGCCAGCCGGTTGAACAACTATTGCTAACCTAACCAGTCCAACAGCAGACGACGGTCAGGTTTGGTAACTACAGTACAGAAGTAGATCACATAGACAGGGTATGACTGTTGGTAACTATGTGCGCCATAAGCGTTCGAAGGTGTGGTAAAAACAGCTGGTCTGGCTCGAATCACATGCCCATATATAAGCAAACTGAATCTACTCGTGTCTTTGTAGTAATTTAGTAATCTAAATAAAATGCCTGTTTAATTTCAACTTACTTGCACCATAACTGTATATATACAAACCTGTCACGAACAAATTATACGTACAAGTTACTAAAATGCCTCTAAAAAACAAATAACTGTGAACAAATAACGACATAACAGCTAATAAAGAATTGTTTTATATGGTCCTGTAGCCCTCGATATTCTAAAAGTATAAGTCTAGTGAATAATGTTAAAAACTACATCAACTGAAGATGTGATACGTAATTACATAAGTAGATCCCGCACGCTTAGCTATGCGCGTTCACGTTCTTTTTGGCGTCACACGTATGATCGCGCGGTTCCAATGGGTACTGTCTATCGGTTGTATTTCTCGAGTTTCTATTATGACGTGCAAAAGAAACGCAGAGACAAGCTTCTCTCGCCTGCAAGTGGATATGCAGTTATTTTTCATTAAAAGGTATATCACACTTTATGTATGTCAACTAATAATCGACATTCAGATTAAGTTGAAAACTGCAAGAACTTAAAATTAATTAAAACGATGAATAATTGCTTGTTACGTTTCTACCATTCCCAGTTATGGAGACAAAATAGTCAGTCGCTTACTGATGACGTCACACATCTGACATTGGATAAATGCGGTAACAGGGTAACGTTAGCGACGTCGATGTTTTAAACCTGATTTCAAAGGTATTATGATATTATTATCAATGTATATTACGTTAGGCAAAAAAAAAAACATTCGCTAATATTGTTTTCATTTGTAAGCACTTGTGTGGCCACCGCGTGAAGATAGTTCATGCTTGTATTTTCAGTAGAACCTTTAGCTTATCAGTTGCTAACCATGTCTAATTGCAGAATCTTTGCAGTGTTATAGGTACTAACTATCACAATGATTGTTCATCGGCTTTCAAGATCCCTCCCCGGGCTCCTTGTTGAGTTTTCCTCTACAATTATTCCGAGACCTTTCAGGTAAGAAAAGATTAGGAGGCCAATAATGATGTGTTTCAGCATACTTGACCTTTTCCTTTGCAAAACCTCCACCTCTAGTGGTTTTCAGTTCTATATAATAAAATATAAACAGTAGGGACAGACAATTATCAGACATGTAGATAGTTTGTGAGCTGGTGATGCTGAAAGAATCTTGCATTATGATTAAGAACGTAGTATTATTATGGAACTACATAAAACTAGAAAAGCTCTCAAAGAGAGCAGACCTCTGCCAATCAGCTCATGTCCACACGTGATTTTCCTCATTATTGTAGTCCTAGCTTACTTTACTGATAATAAAGTTTCTTCACATAAATGATTCATCTACACATCTTAAAATTATCTTGCAGTTTAGGACTCTTCATGAACCCAGACTTCAGTCTGCAGATTAAACTTTTAGTTTAGATCAACTCACAATGAACTTTTCCAACTATCATTATTCTCTTACTTCAGCTGGTCAGAATAATGCTGTAAAATTGTTTTTAAAAAGGCAAGGGATTGGTATCTTTTCTGTATCAAAACCAGATAATTTAATCTAACATTTTATGTGCGTCAGTACATCATATCCTAATTTAGTCTTGCAAATATCTCTATGTGGAGTCTTACTGCATGAAACTATCACAGGCCTTAAAACATCACAAAATCACATCACTTCTAATTTGATCCAAGTATGGAAGTTAATTTCTTGCAATAGAACCATGATAACTCGTGATCCATAATGTAAATGAATTCGCTGTAATGCTACCGTAGTTTAAAAATTACTATCTTTTTGTGTTTGTCAGTGTGTCTGCAGTTGCAGCTGCCATTCAAAAAATGACACGGGTGCGTGTAGTGGACAACAGCAGTCTTGGAAATACACCATATCACCGCCCTCCGAGAGTGATCCATGTTTACACCAAGAACGGTGTGGGAAAAGTTGGCGACAGAGTCTTACTTGCCATTAAAGGACAAAAGAAGAAAGCTTTGATCGTTGGACACAAAATGCCAGGAGACCGCATGACTCCGCGCTTTGACTCAAACAACGTTGTTCTGATTGAAGACAATGGCAACCCAACAGGAACAAGGATCAAGGTCCCTATTCCAACACATCTTCGTAGAATGGAGGGCGATTACACTAAAGTACTGGCAATTGCTAGTACAATTGTCTGATTGTATCATTTATGAACATTTTTCACCTGAGCTGTCTTCAATAAATGCAAAAAGGCCCATGTTATTAACTTCAAATTTAAACCAGGTTTAAAATATTTGTACAGAAACAAAGATTTGCATTTTATTCAGGCCAAGTTTTGTTTACAATAAATGTGACCTTTACATTCAAAACGTAAATGTCAGCTGCTCCGTAAGTAGCCAAATGTGGGTCAAGTTTACATTACAAAACAAACAGGAATGACCTTTAAGGGGAAAAATTTATTGAAGGCACAACATACATTCACAAAACAGATAATGACTGACACAATATTAATTGCTGTTAAAAAATAGGCATTGAGTTGCAATTCCTGCAAATATTACTTATGTGAAATTAATAGTTATATGATGCAACTTCACAAACTACTTGAACTAAACTTCAAGTGCAAAATAAAGTTTAGCTGCAATATTTAGTGTGACATTTTTTTATTTAAATTAAGATTAAACGTAAAAGTCTTTGACACTAGAGCCTGTACTGCCACCCAAAGGTGTTAAACAACTGTTTATTTTTTCAAAGATTAAAATGACATAAGTAGAATAATTAGGACCATAAAGACTTAAATATATCTACACTTTAACTCAAACAGCTTTTAGTGAGGTTTTATAAAACTTAATACAGTAGTTTATGATGAAAGCAAAACTAAATAAAAAAATGTCCTTGTGATGCACATTACAGCTCCTCATGCTCAGGCACATGCTTAAAATTCCATTTAAATTCCTTTTGAATTAAGTGACTTATTTGTCACACAGTGCTGGTTTCCTGCTGTGAGTTTGCATAGTTTCCTAAAATATGACTTCAACACGCTTGGCTCTGTTGGACTTTGGTTTTCCGTTGTACAGCTCTTATTCTTTACTTTAAGTTTAACTGAAGAAGAGGTGTTTAAAAGGCTAATGGGTGTTTGGAGCTGATGCAGGCATCATGACTACGTCCTCCGACGATACAGCAGGGCATCCTCAACCGCACATGGTCAGGTAAAGCCACTAGCAATGCAATCGGTAAAGTTAGACCAGCAGAAAAGGGGACAAACGATGTGAGATTTGACTTTGACAGCATCACTCACCTCCGTGAGAGTCATCTCAGCCACTCCTGAACCCTCTTTGTCAAACTGCTGGAAAGACCCTGTGAAATTAAAAGTTTTTGCAGTTTAACTGTGCTGCTACTGAAAAGTTTTCAAATGAAATATGCAATATATTTTTAAAACATATTACTTACTAAACATGGCTTCAAGCTTGACCAAGCAGCAGATGAAGTTGTCAAAGTCAATCATTTCATTGTCTGCGTACCGGGCTACCAGAATTTGGTTGAGTTGGTTGTTCAGTTTAAAACCTACACAGGGACATCACTAAAGTTTAGATGAGGGCAGTAAATCAAATTTTTACTCATTTTACTGCCCATATTAATGTAAAAAAAGACTAATGAGCAAAATACCTGCTGCTTCCACAGCGAGCCGCATCTCATATGAGCTCATGGCCCCAGACTTGTCAAGATCAAACTCCCTGAAAATAACCTGGAAAAAAAATTAAATAAAAAAGTCAACAATAATAACGAGAGTTTGAACACATGAAGTCTTATTTTACTCATCCTAACCAGCCACTTTCGGATCTTGTTCCAGAGGATCTGAAATTCCACCATTCCTAAACGGGCACTGCCATCTTTCTGGCAAACATTGTGTCAAAGAAAAAAGCTACACACAATTATTTTAATCCAAAGTGCGCACGTTTTTCACAAAAAGAATCAGCATTGTGCTCTTTTGATTAATTTATTCACAGTTAGTCAGCAGGATACATCCATGAGGTTGACCATGGTCCTGCATGATTCCATACTGAAGCCATCCGTCTTCAGGTCTTTGTCTGAAATAGCAGAAAGTGATCTGAAGCAGCCTGGCTAGGAAATCCACAGTGGCACATAAGCTTTTAATGGAATCCAGGAAATGAATGGGGCCAGACAGCAGTAGAATCTAATATAGTAATGGGAGATGTAGTACTAATATGTGAACTCTCCAGCAGGTTTGAACCGTACTAAAAATAAATACTCACGTCGGGTAAGGACTCTGTTAAGAATGGTTTTAAGCTCATGAACAGAAATCTCCATGTCCTGAAAGTGCAGAAAAAAACACATTTTAAATGTTTTCGGCCCAATAAATAGTTTAATTCACTTTAATATATCAATTTAGCATCTTTTCAGCTTTAGATTAAATCTAAGATCTTAATATAAATACCATCATTATACCTGCCTATAAAATGATCTAAGAAGCAGGAAATGCTAATTAGTAAATAAAAACAAGAAGAACTGATGAATAAGAGGTCTGCGATTCCCAACCTACCTCTCCAGCTAGTTGAGCGAACATGGACTTAAATGAGTCATCGATGTCATCTTCTGTTATCTCCTCCTGCAAGAGTGCAAAAGAAGCTGGCGTGAAATCATGATTCATTCTGAGGAATGAATGAATCCTGCAGAATCAATGAGCTGATCCAAACCTCCTCTCCGAAATCTGCAGATACTTCATCATCCAGCTCTCTGCGAAATGAAAAACATCACTGAGGTTTTGTTTCCTACACAGCATGAAATGAACAGATCAGATGCACAGAACACATACTCTGTTTCTGACTGCTTTTCAGTGAACACTCTGAGGACAAAGTCGGCCTCTTTGCCTGGTTCAAAGGTGGAGGGGACGATGAGGTACTCTCCAGGGGGCAGACGCAGGCGTGTGCTAACCTCCCGCAGATTAATAAACGTCTCTGAGCGAGCACACGACGAATGGCTCAGAAAGAAATTTTTCTTCAAATGGACATTCTGGCAGCCTCTGTACTGAGAGCAGCAAGAAACAATACATGAGTTTACATGCTATTTTTTATTCTACTTTGTGTGAATTCATTTAAAATTATATACTATATTCACAGTATCCTTTACTGCCAATCCTTTGCTTACAGTTTTGATAATGCACAAATATTTTCTATGCTTTAACAGGGGGATCAGTCAGGTGTCAGAAATGTCTAAGTGCTTATGAGAGGTTGCAGTGCTGAGTTGTGTGTTTAAATCTGTTGGAAATAAATAAAGAAACACACACACATATTGTGCTCTGCTTACCTCTTCCGGAATCTGAAAGAGGAAGATAAAGAAAAACTTTTAATAATGTTTAAATACATTTTACTCAAACTACAAAAAGAAACAAATAGGAAAAGACAGATCTACACAGTTCTCACCTCATAAAGAGCAAAGCCTATAGTGTGCATGTCCTGACCATGGCGCCGATATCTGCGGCGGTCCTTCTGCATAAGGGCTACTAAAAAACTGCACGCCACTTCATCATCATCTGGGTCATCGTCCTCCTCTAGTAAGGTGATCTTATACTGAGGGTTGATCCAAAACGTGTCTATACACACACACACACACACGTCATTATGTCTGTATTTCCACTTCAAAGCATCTTTGTTGTGTGTGATTGGCTGAGACTCACTGGGATGGTTCCTGCATCCCCCAGCTGTGCTGCCTCTCCTCCACGTCCCGTAAAACTTCATGGTGTTCCAGTGGCTCACACTGTCCTCACTCAGAGCATCTGGAGTCAAGTTGCAGATCTCCAGTCGAGAATACTGCCTCAAGAAATCATTGAAGGACATCCTAGAAGATGGAAGAGCAGATTAGATAAAATGTCCTTCAGTTCAAGTTCCTCAAAACCAAATGGGTAACAACAAATTAGTAAGTACTTATATTTTCTCAAAACTGCATAGGTTAGCTGGCTACAGGTTAGTATCTTACCAAAACTCTCCATCTTCCATCTGAAGATGCAAGTCTTCTCTTTCAGAAGGGTCAATCTCATCCCATTCTGAGGAACTACAGAGTAAAAAAGACACAAAGAACATTTTTTAATATCAGTTATTCATGATCAAATATGAAAATTTAAAAAATGAAATATTAATGGGTTGTCTTCAGTTTACAAGTACATCGATCGCTTGGTCACACTCACTTATCGCTCCAGGCACCGGTCCACTCCACCTGTCCCCAAGGGTTACGTATTCGAATGAGGCGTACCATGTTGCCACGGTAATCCACCTACATATCAGCAGAGTGACAGAAATTTAAAGCCACAACTTTAATACGTAGCAACAGCTGAACAGAAACAACAGAGTCCGTCAGAAACAGACCTCCTTTAGTCCTGTGACGGAGTAGGCGTGTCCCTTCACAAGCTTCCTGAATGTAACAGCCTCCATATCAAAGGCACTGGTGATCTATATGAACATGAAAAAAGGACTTAAGGACCATTAGTACCTACTCCGCCCGGCCTCACACGATTATACCCAATACGATTATTGTAGCAAGTATGGAGTGACAGCTTAGATTTAGGCTTTTTTATGCATTAGACCCTACAGAGTGCATTTAGGACTTACGTCAATGGAGCAGCCCAGCAGGGAGCCTCTTTCCAGAGCTTTGCCAATGATCCTGTATAGATTTCTAGGGGCACTGCGCAGCTCGTACATCTCAGACACACCACCTGTGAAGTCCTCAAACCCCTCAGTGGTGCTTCCTCCAGACAGAGCCTCATAGGAGCCATTCAGCCTGGCGAAGAGTACACTTCAGATCAATTCCTCTGAACAGCAACACTTCAGATAATGTCTTCTCAGTAACTACTGTACACTGCATAATGTAGCAGCCAGCCAGGCTCTTTTAATACCTACTTGGCATAAGCTTTCTCCAGGAGTGCACTCCAGAATTCATTTCCCTCAGCTGAATGGACAAACATGAGCTCTCCATCTTTGACAGGCAATCGATCGTCAATCACAACATCGACCCATTCACCGAACTGCCAGAACTGCAGCATAAAGCAATAATCAAGATGCCCGTCCATCTAAAGTGCTTACAGGAAGGAAAGAAAATAGTAGGAAACATAAATAACCTGAAAGTGGAAGATTCCAGCATAATCGTCTTGGAAGGTCTGTCCGTGTGGAACAACCCGATGAAGGAGCCTCTCGTTCAGCGTCAGAGAGGCGATGGCTGCTAAGAGCCAGCAGTCACCTGCCAGGGAAGTATTCAGGATTCTCCATTAAGCTAGATCTCCACCAGTTTTCAAGATTCAACATGAAGGACTTACCCAGAGCTCCCTGACAAATGTCCGTTCTGGTGGCACCACCCACGATGAACTGAGGGTCACCTGTTAGTTCCTACAGAGAAAGTTTGTCTAAGTGATAACAATCATAACAATCAGCGTCTCAGAAGTCAGACTTATCATTCCTGATCTGTTGGTACTCTATGTGCCAGCTTCCTGTGGCCTAATGACACACTAAAACACGTGTCAAGCTCCAGTCCTCGAGGGCCAGTATCCAACAGGTTTTGCTGTTTCTCTGCACTAACACAGCTGATGCAAATCAAATAAACCCAACAGCTTCTTGTCAGCCTATTAAGTAATTCCAGTCTGCTGTGTTGGCGCATGGAGACAACAAAAACCTGTTGGATACTGGCCCTCGGGGACCTGAGTTTGACACCCCTGCATGTCACAAAAGGGAGTGGTCAGAAAATGCCATGAGATAGCAACAGCTGCAGGGGTCAGACCTGTCCCTACTTGTCCTATTCTGTCTGGGTTTGCAGACATGAAACGAGACACTGTCACTGATATGTTTGTTTACATTTTATGTATGTTCGAATCATTAGCAACAGCCAAAACTACGTCCTGGTAGTAAAATGCCAGACAAAATCTTAAAAAAAAAAAATCTGTTACCGGTAAGTTCCAGTGTTACATTTTTGTGCAAAGATGAAGAGTCATTTCTTTATATAGTCCAAAAAAAAACCAGCAGTGATTTGTCTAAACTCATGCAAACATAACAGGTAATACAGCAAGTAAGGCAAATATTGTTTGTACAGTTCTGATAAGATTTAAAGCTAATATTTACTATGAACACCTTTATTATGCACATAACTTCTGATCAAGCTTTTTGTATCCTTTTCTCTTAATAGTCAGCTGAAACAGTTTTCCGGGCTTATCAAAAGACATTTAAAAGCTCTTCTTTGGGTGTCGGCTGCTCTTTTGTTCTGTTCTCTGTCTAAAATACACCAAACTGTTTCAATATTAAGAAACGGGCTAGATGGAAGAGTTATCGTTTCATAACACCCGATTAGTTTTTCCTTCTCTAAAGACTATTTCTTTGTCTTTAGGTGTTTGGATTGAAATTAATCCTTCTCATCTGTTGACCTGCTATTTCTTGTTTGTCCTCCATTGGTTCCTCCTTTCCTTAAAGAGCACTGGGATATTTGTGGTTTTTAGCCAACAGGTCTTTAGGAATCACCTTGTTGATATAAAAATGCCACTTTATGCTTTTCAACTGTGTTATATTTGTAATTAGTAAAAGATATATTAAAAAAAATGGAAATAAATTATGTTTATTATCCATGGGCTGTTAGTAACAAAGAATAAAGACCATTTAAAATTGGGTCTTCTTTAAGCTGTCGCTTATGTCTATAAACATTGCCTCTTTAAGCTTAAATGACTCATAGGTCAATTTTAGTGGCTTAACAACAATAATAAAAAATGTCAGCTACAAAAACAAAAAATAAAAACACTAAACATCCAAAGAAAATTGATTAACTACCGCTAAAGGTCATTTCCACACTTTGTCTAAAAACTTATTCATCATTTATAAAGTTTAAATTATGCTGACACTTTGTGTAGCTTCAATATTTCCTCTCAGTTTTCTCACCGTGGGCCTCATCCACTCCACATCTCTCGTTTTAGAGGAATACGGTGCGAGCTCCTTAAAGCCCAGTGATGGAGGCTCAGCGGGGAAGCAGGGGTCTTCGAACAGGCTGCCCGACTCCACACATTGCTGCTTCAATGCCTCATAGTCCTGGCTGGCAAAGAGAACAGCTTGATTCTTGGAGCCCATGCCCTCTGACCGGAGCCTGTTGGCTTGTATGCTTGCAGATATCCCTCCGACTGGATACATGCTGGTGCAGGACAAAAATATGGGGTTAGTGGGCGGGTATGCATGGTGCAATCTATAAATAACAACAAGCTAATCAGTGGCCCACTCTTTAGAGAATTGCAGCGCAGCAACAAAGAGTAGGAGCGTTTAGAAAGTTAAAATAATGCTTTTACTATAAACTGTTAGCATGCAAGGAGTAGATAGCAAAGCCAGCAGTCAGTGGGGAAGCTGAGGTCCGGTCCTTTTTTCTTCTTTTCCATTGTTGCTAAACATTTGGCTCACACTACCTAAGAATCTTACTCGTTAATCGATTAGCCAACATAGGATTTCAGTGCCCAAGGCCAGGGTAATTTTGTCTGCAACTAGTAATTCAGACATTTTTATAAGATTAAAACTATGAAACAAGTCAAAGCATATCAGTAAGTCGTGGGATTGTGTCAGGTCAAAGATAAAGCGCATGTCTAAAACAACAAAAGCCAGGAAAAAAAATCACCACCTTTGAGACACAGCAGTTCTATTGATTCATGAAAACAAGCCAGAATTGTGATACCTTGTCTGTATGGATGCAGGCTGATAGGAAGGATGGGAGAAAGAAAGAGAGAGAGAGAGGGCAAGAAGTGTAAAAGGTCATTCATTTATGTTATGGCTTGTAGGATAATAATGTGCTCATATCTTTCACATAAGGCTGGATCCTCATGTGCATAAGAGAAGTGGAAAACTTCCCATCAAATTAAAACAACCAGTGTCCAGTAATATGTAACTAAAAAAATCTTTACATCCCTTTCTGGATTCCTGCTGTTAAGTCTGGGACATTACGCAGCTCTGCTGAACTGAAAAGGAATCTTAATGAGTTGGTTTGGGTAAACAGTCCAGGCAATAGGAGGGAAATGTGGGGAGGGGGTGTTTGGATGGCTACAGTGGGGAGGAACCAGGAGATAGATGTGGAAAATAATGCGTGTGCAAAATGGGCTAAGCTCTTGATAGAGGCAAGGACATTGTTCATAGGGGCCAGCCCCCAACTCTGAGGCCCCCAGTTTAGTTGGGTTTAAAAAAAAAAGAGAAAGAGGAATTACTGCGGGTTTCAGATCAAAAGAGTATTTCTATTTTACACAAAGAAGGGTAGAAAAGCTTATCTTTAAAGTACTATAGTGCTGATGTCATCCACTGGACTTCAACCTCACAAACATCTTAAAAACAATAATTAACTCTCATACAGCAGCACATACTGTGTTGCCCACTTTGGGAATTCCTCGATGGATTCTTGATCGTGTTGCTATCAGAAGCCTGTCAGGTATGCAGCATTAGCTCAAACTGTCTACAGCACCTGTTCAAAAGTCCAAGCAGGCCCGCGCGCAACGAGCAGTGGTAAAAGATTTCTGACCACAAAAGATCACAACTGCGATAAAAAAAAAACACCCAGTAACAAACAAACCATCCAACAGTTGATTTAAATCAACGGGGCTTTCTGTAATAACCGTAAGCTAACTGTCTTTACTATTATTAGCATGCGGTAGATTAAATTGAACAAACCGTGTCCTGGCCTTCGCTACCACCGTTAACCTCACGCGACATGAATGTACACGTTTCATCCTATAAAAGACCCAAAAACAGCCCACTCACCACTGCTCTGAAGACCGCCAGCAATCTTTGTTGTGACAATATAAAGGTAAGAAGAGTGTCAATCTGAAAATCTGATGGGTTGGGACGCAACTCCAATCTTTCTGCAGAGCGCGTGCACACCCACCCACTGCAGGACAGAGCAGCCCCTGCAGGAGGAGGGGCTGCTCTGGCCACTGCAGTATCTCTGTTTGCCGCTAGAGGTGCTATAACCCAGCTAGCAGTATTTACTCTACAGCGACACTGTTTTGTACAAGGCCGTGATTAGATTATTTATTTGATGTAGATGCACGTTAATATAATTTACTATATATGCGACACTTGGCATTTTTAAGAATAAATAATACTCATTGTTAAATAGTTTCCTAGGTAGATGCTACAGTGCCACAGATGTGTTTAATTGTGGTCTGGTAGTGACTTAAAACACTAAAGTACACACTCTTGTAGGATATCTTCCCATTACCCTTTACAGCCATTTATTTCCCATTATCTGTCATGTAATGCACTGTTGTTTCAGTTAGCAATAAAAGCTGAAAATAAATAATATAAGCAGAGACTGAGTTTTACTCAGTAGAGAACCTAGTGATTGTTTTCTCTGAGTTATAAAGTGTTGAAATATGAACCTTTAAAAGCCTTTTCAAAGATATATGACTTCATTAAAGCACACAAAAAACAGATAAAGAATAATAATTCAAAAAAAGATTTTCCATTTTAAGTTCAATGTAATTAACAACTATTTTTTACAAAAAAGGCAGTTCTTTAAATAGTAATAAAAAAATATCTACTGCTGTGGTTAGGTAAACCCTAAATAAAATGTACACAAAATAACTATTTTAAACCACTTTATTAAAACAATTATTTAGCTCCTTTTACTGTTGGACCACCTTTATTATTGTTTTTTCCAATAAAAGCATATCTCTAAATTATCCTCAACCTGTTTTTCCACAAATATCACCATATTATATATATATATATATCAACTTTATCTGTTGAGCCGAGTTGTTTGTTGGAGCTTCTACCTCTGCGCTGCCTTCAGTTTGGGTTGGATGAAGTTGAGCTGAATATAACCAAGGCTGAGGTTGTTCATCATCTTTACTTTTCACAGGAGGCATCATCATTTGTAAAATGATGACATCGCTAGCTGCTTCCAATTTGATTGGTCTGCAGTTCATCTGGTTCATCTTTAATATAGAAAGGAACACTGAAATGAAAAGAGAACGTAACCCAGATGTCAAGACCATACAGTTGAAAAATCACACACACTTGTGCACAATATTTGCATGTACAAAACCAAAGTAACCTTCAAGATAGCCTCCAACTGCACCTCACATTCTATGGTAGCGATTCTGTACAATAATTAAAATGAAAATGCAGTAACAGAACTGCTTTTTTATTACAGTTTGCATATCATAATGGGCTTGGGGTTGTAGACGCCATCATCTACCTGCTTCACAGAGCCCACTCTCATCTGGACCAGTCAGGCAGCATTTTGAGGGTCATGTTCTTTGACTTCTCAAGTGCCTTTAATACGATTCCGCTGCTCTGCTGTGTGAGAAGCTCCATAAGTTCCAGGTGGATTCCTCAACAACCACCCGGATTTATGACAACCTCACAAACAGACCACAGTTTGTGAGACTTAAGGGTTGTGTGTCTGAGATTGTGGTCAGCAGCACTGGAACACCACAAGGAACTGTACTGTCACCATTCCTCTTCACATTGTACACTAAAGATTTCCAGTATAACTCTGAGTCTTGTCATCTGCAGAAATACTCTGATGGCTCTGCGGTTGTTGGGTGTATCTGTGATGGACAGGAAGCAGAGTACAGAGAACTGTTTCTCAGCTTGTTAAATTGTGCGGTGACAATCATCTCATCCTGAATACCAACTAAACAAAAGAGATGATTGTGGACTTCAGGAGGAATAGGAAGATACATGGGACTGTTTCCATCCTGGGAGGTGGAGTTCAGCTAGACAACAGACTTGAGTAGAAAAGCAACACTGAGTACATCTATAAGAAAGGTCAGAGTAGACTCTACTTATTAAGGAAGCTGAGATATTTTAATGTCTGCACTAAGATGTTGCACATCTTCTACAGGTCTGTTGTTGAAAGTGTAATCAGCTTTGTAATGATCTGCTGGGGCAGCAGCATCAGAACCGGAGACCTGAAGAGAATCAACAAACCGATCAAGAAAGCTGGTTCTGTGCTTGGAGAAACTCTGGAGCCGCTGGAGCTGATGGTCCAAAAAAGAGTACTGCACAGGCTGATGAAGATGATGGAGGATTCTTCACACCCTCTCCACAACAGCGATTAAACATCACATCAAACATCCAAACTTTGCTGACTTTTATTAAATTAAAACAGTCTGAATGATTGCTCTCCGTGTCAGGCTCTTAGTTTTGCCATGATGTGACCACACAGAGACAATTGTGTGCACATAAGTGAGTCGATGTCCACCAGCTCCGCGTAAAGAGTGCACGTCATCTATTAAAATGTTCTGTTACCTCTATTACTGAGACAAAAGTCATAATAGTAATCAGTAGTATAAGCAGTAGTAATATATAATAAGTACTATTATGTCATAATATTAATTAGTAGTAATAGTAACGAAGTCAGTCATCTCAACAACAATGCCAGTCAAAATATGCATATGGTAAAATATGCAGCTTTGTTTTTCTGCCATAATTATTGTTTGCAAACAAAAATAAATAGTTGTTTAAAATTATTAAAAAAGATTACCAATGGATATATCCCAAATGTAACAGCCACATAATTCACAGGAAAATTTATATTGTAACATGATTTATTTTACCGGAAATAAACTTAATGTAGTAAGTGATCCTACTTTATTTTTCTATGGTTACATGAAAATACATGTTGTAGCTAAATAGCTGCAATGCTATTTAGTGGACACATCCTGGATTAACATGTCCTGTTTGTCACATTGTTTTCAGTCTTTATTAGGGGTACCATAATTTTTTTTCTAGTCAATCACTGTTTCGTGACTTTATTTTTAAAAATAATTCTGTTGAAGCGTCATCAATGTCTGGCTTCTATTGTTTAAGTTTGATAGAATTTGTATTTATTGTTATTTTAGCAGTTATTTCTGTGACCATTGCGATTTTTCCTTTCATTGACAAAAGAATCTTGCCTATAT
>JBAMHV010000017.1:9239068-9252655 GCA_037177535.1 Pseudomugil gertrudae | reverse complement strand
TGTTCCATGAGTCTATTTCCCACGAATAACCATAATCTGAGCTCCAGGTAAAAAGTTACCAGGAAGTCTTCTATCTTTGTGTCAGTCTTCTTCTATGGTTTTTGTCTTCTTCTTCTGTGGTTTTCTGCAGACTCCGCGCAAAGCATCTAGAAAGTCGCGTTGTGCCACATTAGAGGATCGTGACTTGTAATGGAAAAGCAGTCCAGTACACTATAGTACTGCCCGGGCCGGTAGAGTCGCGTCAAGCAGGTACTAATGGAAAAGCGCCTATAGTGTCATTGTCTGTAAACAGAAACTATCCTGAATCTGATGTTATGGCTCTATTGTCACTATAGTTTCCATTTGTCATGTTGCATTTACCAACATGACTGTACACATCACTCAACGGTGTATGACACACCCCTACTCTAGCACCTTTTCAACTGTCTGTGTCCTTATTTCTAAGAAAGGAGTAAGTTATCAATAGAGAACAGCATATATCTACTAATGGGTTTTTAGAGCACTTATCTCGTCGCACTTATCTATGGCATTGTGATTTTTTTTCTTTCTTTTTTTTGTTTTGTGATTTTATTGTAATTTCTTTATGATTTTCTGTTTCAATGTAAAGCACTTTGAGCTGTCCTGTACATGAAAGATGCTATATAAATAAACTTGCCTTGCCTTGCCTTATCTCAGACAGAAGGCATTGTCTCCATAATTTGCATGATTGTGATGACTGTTGGAGAAAGAGAGCAGGGGGGACATGCAGTAAAGGGCCCCAGGCCGGTTCCCGAACCTGAAGAGTTCCATCCTTTGGAACATCACAACATGTGTAAATTAATATTTAACACTTGTTTTTATTTGTAGCTGTAGCTTAGTTGGAAGAGTAGTTGTCTTTCAATTGGAAGGTTGGGAGTTCAATTCCCCTGACTACATGCTGAAGTGTCCTTGGGCAAGACACTGAACCCCAACTAGCCCCCCGATGTGCCTATCAGGGTGTGAGTGTGTGTGTGAATGTGACTATGTAGTGTAAAGTGCTTTAAGTGGTTGATAAGACTGGAAAAGCGCTATAAAAGTTTGAGTCCATTTACCATTTTATTTGTTCAGCTCTGGCAAACACATGAATCATTCTGATGTTATGTAGACATTGTATAAGATGACTGGTGCAATTTTCAGCTCAAACTGAGTCTGAAAGCTGTTTGTTTAAGGCTTGGGTTCGCTGTATTCAGCATCAAGGATGTAAGCAGAGGATAAGGGTGTAACACTACACCTGTTGACTGGGCGGGTGTGTGGTTGCCCAAGGCAATTTGTTGCAATGCCTTTAATTTACTATTCTTATTTGGGCTATTAAACTGTTGCTTCATTAGTTGAGTTTAGAATATCCTTTCACAACACTATTTATTACATATGATTTAAAAAATATGCTTTTTTTCTGTTTACTTAAAGATTTCCTGAATATATACTGTAAACAGTTTAAAATAATTGCTTGATATCTAAGTGGGAGCAAAAATAATCATCGAAAAGAAAAAATTCCCTCCTTTATGCATACACACACATATTTCAAAATAAAGGTAGTGGCGCTTCTATTGTGGTTACCTTTAGGCGTGTCCCTGTTTGTATTCAGTTGTGGTCACAGCCGTCCAGGTGTGGATTTTCTGCTGTCAGCTCTGTGCACCTCATTTGTCTGTTGGAGTCTCCTCCCTGTCTGTGATGCCCAGAGGCTACTATAAAGGAGACTGAGACAGGGGAAAATCTTGTTTGTGTTCATGTGGTAAAAGATCATCTCACAAGTCAGCTGAACTCAGCTAACAAAGAGGGTCAAGTCTACAGAAACGTAAGCATGACTTCCATAGCCGATCATTTTGCAAATCAGCAGAAGAGGGAGGAAGGCATTGGCACCAACGATAAGGCAGTGAAATTTAAACAGCAGGATTTCGAGACTCTAAGGCAGCGTTGTCTGAAGAAGGGTTGCCTGTTTGAGGACGACTGCTTTCCTGCAGAGGCCAAATCCCTGGGTTACAATGAGCTGGGACCATATTCATCAAAGACCAGGGGCATTGTTTGGAAGAGGCCGACGGTAAGATGCTACTGAAGTAAAACAAAAGCTATTTAAAAGAAAAATCTCATCATTTTTAAACTTAGATAAATTTACCCTGATATGTGCCTGACAGAATAAAATGTTTAGATGTGAAACATTTGCATCTTCTTAGGGGCTGTGTTCCAAACCAATGTTCATTGAGGATGGGGCCACAAGGACAGACATTTGCCAAGGAGCTCTGGGTATTCTGAAATAAAGTTTGAACAAGGAAAATATTTAGTTAAAACTGTTTAAAACACTGTACTACTTCATAATAAGTTCATAATACTTCGATGAACAGATGTTGCTCAAACTCGCAGTGTGCAGTCATTTATCCTCTTCACTGATCAGGTGACTGCTGGCTTCTGGCTGCCATAGCCTCCCTTACTCTTGACCAAAGGATCCTGTCTCGAGTGGTGCCACCTGATCAGAGTTTCACTGATGGTTATGCTGGAATATTTCACTTCCAGGTCAGGAAGAATCCCTTTTAATTTCAACCCTGATACTTTTCCTCTAATGGGCTTTTTGCTGCCATATCCCAAAGAGTAGTTATTTTAACATAAAATGATACACAGGTAAAATGATCTACGTTAGCTTTTAAGCAATCTTACACAACTACCTGTTGATTGACCAGAAGATAAAAATCTAATAGTGATTTTTTTTTTTTTACATAAAAGCAACTCCAACATGATGTATCTAATTCAGTGTACACAAGCAGCACCAACTAATTAAGCTAAAGAGGTCATGTTTGGGATCATATGATCATATGATATGTGTTTCCTCTCAGTTCTGGCAGTATGGTCAGTGGGTGGATGTGGTCATTGATGACCGTTTACCCACCAGAGATGGAAAGCTGCTATTCGTCCACTCAGAGGAGGGTTCAGAGTTTTGGAGCGCCTTGCTGGAGAAGGCCTATGCTAAGTATGGATTTCACCTGTTTTTTCCCCCATATTTTGTCAAAGCTTGTGTGAGTGGTAAATGGATCCCCACCCCTGTGTCTAACAGGGTGAATGGCTCCTATGAGGCTTTGTCTGGAGGAAACACGATAGAGGGTTTTGAAGATTTCACAGGTGGAATTGGAGAAATTTACACCTTAAGCAAGGCTCCACCACATCTCTTCCAAATCATTCAGAAGGCTTTAAACCTGGAATCACTGCTGGGTTGCTCTATTGATGTAAGTCTTATTGTTATAGTTCTATGAAAACTAACAATGTTATAGTAACCTAACTGAGATGTCCATTTTTGGTGATTTCAGATTACAAGTGCCAGTGAAACAGAGGCAGTCACGTCTCTAAAGCTCGTAAAAGGACATGCATACTCTCTTACCGGTGCAGAGGAGGTTTGTTGTTTATCTGATCTGTTTTCATTATGCATGCAAACTAAACTGTGCTACCAAACTTGTTCTTCCACTTCTAGGTAAATTTCAGAGGAAAGAAAGTTCAGCTGGTTCGCATCAGAAACCCATGGGGGCAGGTGGAATGGACAGGGCCTTGGAGTGATGGGTAAATATTTATAATCTGGGTCCATAATTCATCTACTACCAATTTTTAACTCTGGGATTTTTCAAAAACAGGTCCAGTGAATGGAACTACGTTGGCAAAGATGAGAAATCAAAGCTGAACAACGTGGCTGAAGATGGAGAGTTCTGGTTAGTCTTTCATCATCATAAGCATCTAAATCACCAAAACCTTGTTGAGGATGAGCAGCATGATAGGATAAGATGGGATCAAAATATTACATATGCTCTTCTTCTCAGGATGTCCTATTCAGATTTCATTCAGAATTTCTCCAAGTTGGAGATCTGTAACCTGACCCCAGATACACTCTCAAGTGACGATGTGGGCAACTGGAACAGTTACCAGTTTGAAGGGATGTGGAGGATTGGCGCCACAGCTGGTGGCTGCCGCAATAATGCAGGTAAGATAGAAGCCGCTTGTCCTGCATATCAGAGTAGGAGCCTTCGCTCTCTCATCTAAAACGTTACACTTCTCTGTCTTTTCCAGCAACATTTTCTTCCAACCCTCAGTTTGTGGTGCGTCTGGAGGACGTGGATGATCATCCAATAGATGGAAAGGATGGATGCACCTTTCTGGTGGGACTGATGCAAAAAGATGGAAGAACACAGAGGATGCTTAACCGTGACCTTGAACCCATCGGCTTTGCCATTTATAAGGTGTAACAGAGTGATCGAAATTTTTCATAAATGCACTGATTTTTATATTGAATATAAATAATAACAAAGACTTTCCCCCCGCCTTTTTATAGGTCCCAGATCAGGTCTGTGTGTTTTTACCAGTGATGAGACAAAAATAGCATCAATGTGTTGGGAAATTCTTTTTCACTCAGGTAATTTTACTACCTTCCCTTGTTAGTACAAAGGCTGCAGCAACATTCGCCTGGGCCCTGACGTCTTACTGCGTCAGAGAGCCGTGGCCATGAGCAGCACTTTCATCAACACACGAGAAGTGTGTGACCGCTTCAGACTCCCTCCTGGAGAATATGCCATAATCCCTTCAACTTTCCAGCCTCACAAAAATGGCAGCTTCATTCTCAGAGTCTTCTCAGAGAAGAAAGCCGATGCCAGGTATTTGTGATACACAAACAAGCAACCTTGTCACCAGATGTAGGTGCAATATCTAGTGACTTATTTTTTGTCCTATTAACACACAGATATAGTTGAACATGTATTTTCATGAACAGTGTACTCAGACTGAGCCTTTATCTTTTTTTAGTCAACTAAAGGTGGACATTCATGTTAAAATAAAAGAGGTAAGTAAGTTGATCAAAAGAAGAGGTCCTTGTGCATACATGTCTGTTTGCCCTATAATGCTAGTTTAAACTTCCAACCTGTGTTATTCTCTCACAGACTTTATGTTTGCCCCACGTAAATATGCATATTCTAACACAATTACTGGCAAACAAATACATAAATAATTAAAAAACGATGTTTTATGATTATTTGTTGTGTTGTTTTGAAATAAAGCATTCTAACCAACTAATTCTAACAGAAGGAGATTTCTGAAAAAGACGTGGATCCTAATTTCAAGCGCATCTTCAAGCAGATCGCTGGTGATGTAGGTTGAAGAACAAAAGCATTTACACTACGACAAAGATTTAAAATGAATTTAATTATTCATTCTTTCTTACCAGGACATGGAGGTATCTGCCTTTGAACTGGTCCAAATTTTAAACAACATTGTTTCTCAGCGTAAGTGCATGAAAGCTAATTTGCAGATAAGATATTTGTGGTGTTTTTTATGTACTTTTGCTTCTGGTGCTATAAAAAACGTAATAATTTCCTACAGGTTCTGACATCAAGACAGATGGATTCAGTCTGGACACCAGTCGCCTTATAGTCAGTCTGATGGATGTATCCTCTTTTAAAGATAAAGAAACAATCATCCATTTTTAAACTATGTGTTAGCACCCTGATACATGTGGCTCTTAGACCTTAACATTCCTCAGAAAGATGGAAATTCCAAGTTGGGACTGATGGAGTTCCATTTGCTTTGGACCAAAATCCAGAAGTACCTGGTAAGATGCCATTTCTATTGTTTGAAATTATTCCTAGTAATGTGTATTTTAGATGTATTTGTTAATGCAAGTTATGACTGTGCGGGCCATGCGCAGGAGATCTTCAGGAGTCATGACGAAGACAACTCTGGCACCATGAGCTCCCATGAGATGAGAGCTGCTGCCACTAAAGCAGGTAACAAACATGGTCTCAGGATTAGCTAGAACGCTGCAATCAAACATTTGTTAATACCTGGATATTGATAGAAATGGTTGTTTAGTAAGAAAAGGAGTTATTTGCATTTTTTAGTACCTTAGAACTTCTGATTTGGATCTTTATATATATATCAGTATGACGCAAATGATTCAAGTGTACATGCGAAAAACCTTCTTCCTGCTTTTTTTGGGGTGTTTGCCTCTCCAGGCCTTGCACAAATAAATGAACAACCTGTTTGCACAGCTGTGTACAGGGTATGTGTGCATATAAATATAAGTCAGAGATGAAAAGGCGCTTTCCAACAAAGTGGAAAAGCCAGTTTGAGGACTTCGCTCCATACATTCAATGGTCACTTGACAGGGAACAGAATGCAAAAACAAGGAGACACTTCAGCTTTGTTAATACCCGATACCTTATAAAAACCAAACCTCCAAAGGATTATTTGTGAAACTGATCCAGGCTAACAAGAAATTAGGGTTTATGGTTTCCCCCCACAGGTTTTCAAGTCAACAGTGATGTGCTGCAGGCCATAGTCAATCGTTATGCCGATGCTCAGTACGCCATTGACTTTGACAGCTTTGTGAGCTGTCTGGTTAAACTGGAAATGCTCTTCAGTAAGTGTTTGCAAACACAAAAACATCTTATCAAAATGCTTCATATTAGTCTGAATAACACACATAGACATAATTTACAGAGATAGAAACCTTTCATCTGTCTCTCCATCAGAAATGTTCAAGGCTCTAGAAAGAGGTGACTCAGGAAAGATTGAGCTGGACATGCAACAGGTGCGAATAAAAAAAACTGCACATTGTGTTTCTTATTAAGGTCAATTCTTTTATAACTTTGTTTTCTCTTACAGTGGATGTGCCTTGCAATCTACTAGTTGTGAAGACAATGCATTAAAGAACGAGAGAGAAGCTGAGAAAGTCAAATCATTTAAAATCATTAATAGAAAAATGAAATATAATTTGATTTATGTTCTTAAATATTTCAGAAAATAATTAATGGGGCTGCCTTCTTTGATTTTCATGCATCATTTTAATTTTAATGACTTCTTTTAATCTTTTTGAGCACTGGGATAAATATCTTCATTTTCTTTGGTTGTTTGCAACGTCTGTTAAATGCATTAAAAATGTCACAAAAACAAACTAATAAATGAATAAAAAACAAGTATCTGGAGCTTTGCTTTGTTAAATACTGAAAATGTCTCACAAATCAAATCCCAAACAGATTCTTGCTGTGCTTTATTGTTGTGCCGTTTATAGTTGTTTTGTGGGGTTATTAATTTAGTGACAGAGATGATGGCTCTGAGTCAAATGAGCCAGTTGTGTCTTCCTCATTTCAATATTAAGAGGTGTGGAAAAAGGTGCTTTCACATAAAACGCAGAGAACTAACCACATTGATGGACATAGCACATAGCAAACCCCCTGCTAAGATGTCGGACATTGTAGCCAAACTTCAGCATGACAGAAAGAAATCACAAGGCATTGGATCCAACTCTAATGCAGTAAAATGCATCACATGGAAGTGACCCATGGTAGGTGTTTTAATGATAAAAATAGCTACTTGTCCCAGGCTGCTGCAATCAAAAGTGTAAAACCCTAATTGTTGTGATTTTAAAACTTAAAATGAAAGGACGTTTATATATATTCATATCACATATTTAATGTAGATTAATAGAAATACCATTTGTGGTACTTGTTGTATTGTTGTTGTTGTTGTGTCTTAGTGGGCTGCATGTTTCATCATCCTAAAGTGCTGCTGCAGACTGGTGTTGCAGCTCATCCACACAGCAAATACCTGAGGTTTTATGGGGTTTGTCTTCAATATGTTGTTACATAAAGGAAAAACACTGTTGCAAAAGTAGATGAAGCAATTCATGGCCACGTATAACATCAACCAATTCTGAAAGATAATAATTAAAAAGACACTGGAAGCAATAGTCCTGTGATGGACTGGCGACCTGTCCAGGGTGTACCCCGCCTCTCGCCCATTGTAAGCTGGGATTGGCTCCAGCCCCCCTGCGACCCCGTTCAGGGAACAAGCGGTAGAAAATGGATGGATGGAAGCAATAGTAAGGTAAGATGAGAAAGATTTGAGTAAGAAATGCTAAAGTAACTTTCAAACCTGACTTGTTTTAACCATTTGAATTATTTTTTCAGTTTTTTGTCTCCATGGGAAATATACTCTAATCCACAATTCATAGTTAAAAATGCAACCAGGGCTGATATTTGTCATGGATCCCTTGGTGAAATAGAGTCACGCAACACACAGAATCATACATTGTTCAAACAACATCGCACTGACGTTACCGTCTTTATCTGTCTATTAATCACATTCAAATATATTTGACTGCATATCTAATCACTTACAGCTTGTTGCTGGGAACATATCTTCCATCCTCTGCTATTTGAATGATTTTGCATGACTATCCATGAGCGACACACTGATGGGTTTCACAGGCACCTTGTTTGATTTAATCTTTGAAAACTGTTTTTTTGCTTTTGTTTTGAGATCATTACTTCACACTTAGGCCACGTAATTCCCAGTAAATCCCAGTGTTAGGACATCAGATGTCTCTGTGTACAAATGTCTCATAGCAGCTTCTTACACCTCCCACATGGACTTTGCATACCTAAGGCTTTTTTCAAACCAAGCAGCTATCATGTTTTATAAATGAGCCATTAAGTAAAATTAAATAAACAGAGACATTAAACTGAGATTTTACACAGAAGTTCTCTTGATTGTGACACTGTATGCCTGTGTTCAGGTGACTGCTGGCTCCTGGCAGCCATTGCCTCCCTGACTCTTTATAAGCAAGTTCTGACCCGTGTTGTGCCCCAAAGCCAAAGCTTTGAGGAAGACTTCGCTGGAAATTTCACTTTCAGGTAAAACACCATATAATAGGCTTTTTGCACAGCTCCTACTTCCTGAACTTAAAACAGCTCCTACATTTCCTGTCTTTCATTACCACGGTAACCACAGTGACAATGGTCAGACATATCTGGATTAATCACTTCATCCAGTAATGAAAGACAGAAAATAATAGAGCTGTCTTAAGTTCAGGAAGTAGCGGAGCTGTGCATAATGCCCATTCAAAGCTCATTTGTTTGTCTTTGGCTTGTTCAGAGAAACCTGCAAACATGTTGATTTAACTCAGTTTTTCAGTTCTAGCAGTATGGTGACTGGGTGGATGTGGTGGTTGATGATCGCTTGCCCACAAGACACAATGAACTGGTTTGTTCAGTCTGCTGAGGGCCGAGAGTTTTGGAGTACCTTGCTGGAGAAGGCCTTTGCTAAATATGGAAGAATCTGGAAGCCTGCACTTGCTTCGGTTTCTTTTTTCAGTCTTCTCATTCATAAACTATGAAGCTCTTTCTGGGGGCTTCACCACTGAGGCTTTTGAGGACTTTTCTGGAGGCATTGCTGAGAGGCATGAACTCCACACACCAGATCCCCATATCTTCAAAATCATTATAAAGGCCTTGGACAGATGCTCCCTTCTGGAATGCTCCATTAATGTTTGTTTTCACTTTTTGTTTCAGTCATGCATTAAATGGTTATTATCTATGTGCTGTGTGATAAGACAAGCTTTTCTTCCTTAAACAAGACCACCAGTGCAGATGATTCAGAAGTGGTTACATATCGCAAGCTGGTAAATAAGACACTGGAATCTAGTTGTATTACTGTTAAAAAAAAAAGCCACTGTCTATGGTTTATATCCAGTTGTTAGTGTGTGACATGATGTCATAAAGCAAAAGGCAGGTTGGAAAGTAAGCTGTGAAATGTGGATTTTCAGGCTTTGGATGCTGCAGAGGCATGATGGCTCTAGGAATGTGAATAATGAACATCAGTGTGCCATCAAAATGAAGAAGTACAGAGTTTAAGGGTCTAAAACTTATGTATTATTGCTTTAAAAAAACTCATTGCTATTGGCCAGTTAGCTAGCCTAAGGCCTTTCTGTGGTGCTGTTAACTTGCTGGTAAATGTTTTGTCTTGTCTGCCGTACAAAAAGATAAAGATTCAGGGTGGCTGTCCCAAGATGTTGCAGAAAATAGCACAAAAAACCAGAAGTCAAATACTCACAACAACTAAAATTTTGGGTTGACCTGATGGTACAAATGCCCCTTTTACACCAGAACTGAATTTATTAGCAGTTACATGTTTTTCTGTTTTGGCCCCTTGCGCCACCATGCTTTAAAGATAAATTCACACTATTTGTATGTAGTAAAGCTGCATGGTGGCGTAGTTGGTTAGCTCTGTGGCCTAACAGCAAGAAGGTTACTGGTTCAAGCCTCGGTTGGGGCGGTGGTTCAACTAGGAACCTTTCTGTGTGGAGTTTGTATGTTCTCCCCGTGTTAGTGTGGGTTCTCTCCGGGTTCTCCGGGTTCCTCCCACAGTCCAAAGACATGCACCTTGGGGATAGGCTGATTGGAGACTCTAAATTGCCCATAGCGACCCCGCTTAGGGAGAAGTGGTAGAAAACGGATGGAAAAAAAATGGATGGATGTAGTCAGTCATTGGAATAAATTACCGTACACACAAACGTAATTTATTTGATGCAAATTGTCACGAGATGAATAACTCCTGTATTACTACTCTCACAATCCATGAAGAAAGTGTAACTAAAAGCTTTTGACATATCTTGTAAGTGTATTTATTGTATTGTACATGTATTTTGTAACCATAAAGATCAAACTTTCATATAATAATTCTGACTAACCATGTATTTGTCATTTCTAACTAACCATTCAGAACTAAAAATCTTGGAAGTCCAAGTCTTATAAAAGATTTCATTTCTTTGGCTCCCAAATGGGCTTTTTACTGTGTATCACTTGGTGATTTTACTTTGCCTAATTTTGGCAATAATTAATCGTTTGTATGTTGGAGAGCACGAGGCCACCATCTCATGATGCTATCATGTTCCTATTTTAATCTTTTGAGGTTTTCTACAGTTTCAGCTTTTCTTTAATATTTTTCTACAAGACAGATGAAAGCAGAAAGCTGGGATTTGGTGGAATTTAAAATCCTGTGAACAAAGATCGAGAAGTTCTTGGTGTATTCATGAATTGCTGCTTTGACATGCCATTTTCAGTGTATCTCATTAGCAGTGATGACTGTACATGTTTGTTTGTTGGCCTTCCATCAGGACCTTTACAAAAAGACTTGGACCAAAGTAGCTGCATGAGTTCCTCTGAAATGTTGATGGCTGTTGAGGATGCTGGTAAGACAAATATTTTCGAAATGTTATATTTTGACCTGTTAATTAGACAGACAGCTGAGAGGACTTTGTAAATTAATCCATTTTTTTTCTTTTTAGCTAATAATGATACATTTCTACAGGTTTCTCCCTCAACAATTCCTTGCACCAGATCATCGTAGCCCGCTACAGTGAGCCAAAACCTCACCATTGACTTTGACAACTTTGTCTGCTGCCTGGTTAGTTTTTGTCTGTTTGGGGACATTTTAGTCTTTATTAGATGAAAATTTCAATTATTACACAGTTTTCATCTTTTCTTCAAACAACAACAGATACTTTCGATTTCCTGGACAAGGACAAGTCTGGTGAAATAGAGTTGGATTTTATGCAGGTACGGGTCTGATCATGCTGACAAAACTAAAGAGACAAATGAATCATAGTCCATAGGCTCACTTGTATTTATGTTTTCATTCACAGTGGCTGGTTTTGGCAAAGCCACCAAGGTATCGCTTGCACCAGCCTTGATGCGCATGCGCCATGTCACTATCTTTTGTGTCGTGTGGATAATGAATCTGTCCGTTCTTCATACTTTACTTGATATATTTATTGTTCATTTGTCTTGTTATCCTTTACAAAAATCCACAATATGCAATAATCCATCTTCATGTTACTTCCATATGAAATGCAGAAAACTAATTACAGAATACCTATGCAAAGCAGTCAAAAACTTGTTTACTGCCCAAATGCAGCAACACCTGTAACCTGTTACCAATTTCCTTCCTATATGGTGCCATCAATTAAAGAGTGCCATCTACAGGGTAAATTAACACCATCCCACAAATGGCTCTTACACCAGCCATCATCTTAATATTTACTTGTTTTCATCACCTAAGCACCTGGTTTGGCTAAAATATAATTATGGGATACTAGGTAGATGGTTAATGGCTTTTAAATAATGTGTTTACCAATTTTCTGTATATATATTGGGAAAAATATTCAACAGCCACTTTTAACTCAAATGATTAAAAACTGCTCTTTTATGTGGGTAAGATTAAATGTTACCTAAATGTTTAAATCTCTCTCATAGTTTAGTAAAAAAACTAAAAACATACACAGTTATTTAACAGGGGATGCAGTTAGAGCTTGTTTTACCCTGCCAGAATCTGAAGCTACAATTCAATATACAGTATCTACAGAGCAATGCATGAATGGAAATCCCCCCAAACACATTATACAACAAAATTATATAAATACTTTTAAAAGAATACTAAAACAGTATTACCTAAGAGAAAATGTAAGCAATTATTAACTATTCTTTATCGTATTTTATTACAAGTATTACAAGTATTCCATGCAAAATTATCATATTTGTATATCTTTATAGATTCAGTCAGTGCCTCCCAAATGTTTGTGTGTGTGTTTGTGTGCCTGTGTTTGTGTTGGTTAAATTGTGTTAATTGTTAATGTTCTATTTATAAAAAAGCAGAATAGCAGCTGTTATGCTAAATCTAATGGAATCTTAAATAAAAAACTTTTTTGTGGAGGAAAAACCATGTATAGAGCTGAGCTCTCGGCGCTTTTTCCTCTACAACCAAGTCAAACCTAAGAAGGATTATTTTGCTGTATATTAGTAATTTATTCATTTAAACAAATTCTATGAGTGTTAATAACAGCTAATAACAGAAGAAGCCAACAAAAAGAGCTGAAAAGTCCCCTACATATAAACACAAACATGAGATACACCATTTGCAGAGGTTGCTGTAGACTTATGTTTCACATAACTACTTCTAATCATTTTGAACATGTTTGAGACATAAAGCAAGAATATTAAATACGGTAGCTTCTGACAGAACAGTTAAGTGTTGTTTCAGTAAAGAGCGTCCTGTAATGGTTCAAAGCTTCTGATTTTTGTTCATGCTTGTTTTGCCCTTGGGATTTGACAGATTTGTTGATTTGTGAGGGGGGAATATGAGTGTGGTGTGCTCAGTGACGTGTCAGAGTGAGTGACATGAGGGACTGTTTGCTACATGGGTTGTGGCTGAGACAGTAAATGTCATCATGTTCAAATAAATACCTACAAGAGAATGGCGTCTAAGAGTCTTATCTGTAGCAGCAAGTCATTATAATGCTGTGAATGAAATGTTCATAGCACATCATATTTTATTCTTATCAATGCAGCAAATACAATCAGCTACAAAATGAAAAAAAAACTATTTTGCAATACATAACCAAGGACATCATAACACATAGTTAGCAAGTCTTTTGTTGTTTATAGCAACCAAAGTAAGCAAGCTCACAGCATGAAGATTAGCAACAAAATGTGCAAGTTGGTTAAACTTGTAGAGAACAACATGTCTACTTTTATTATTACTATTAGTTGTCTCATCTTCCCCTTTGTGCTCCTGTAGTGTTCTTAAAAACTCCTATTTCTCAGCTCTTCATTTGTCCCTTCATACATTAGAATCATAATAGTGAATTATTATTGCCTAAACTTCTGTAGGATTTGTAGATCATTTGAGTTAATAGTTTCAGTCTGTGCTTCAGAGAACATGTTAAAAATGACAGCTTTAAGTGTAACTTTATTTATTTATTTATATATA
>JBAMHV010000017.1:9215221-9228899 GCA_037177535.1 Pseudomugil gertrudae | reverse complement strand
ACACACCTGGATTAATTAGTGTGACCAGTAATGAAAGACAGGAAACAAATGTGCTGCCTAAATTCAGGAAGTAGTGGCGCTGTGCACAGAGCCAATTTACTTTTTAAACTTGAATTTAACTTCCTGAAATATTTTGCTTTTGAAAGCAATGAAGGCTGCCTTTGAGGAGAGGAGGAAAAGTTTTTAAATTTAACCTGAACTTAAAGCTTTAAGCACCATAATACTCGTAAGGGCCTACATTTGTTTAGTAAAAGATGAATTCTTACTGTATAAGAACTGTTGCTGTGTGGTAATACTTCCTGTCAAAGACTGTTCTGTAAGCAGCAGTTATGACTTTTTTTTTTTTCTTTGTCCCTCCCCCCCTTCTCAACCAGCATTTTAACAGCGCTGTGGTTGTTGAGTCAGTTCTGTAACTACATTGAGGAAGCTGCGCAGTACACAACTGCAAGCTTCCCACTCGATGCAATACATCTGCAGACAATGTACTGTTATCCCAAGTACATTCTAACCAGAACAAAGAAATGTAGACACGTTGGGACTGTCCTCACTCCACTGGCTACCGGTTAGTCAGAATTTATTTAAAGTTTTTTATCTTTAAGTAGTTTGGCACCTTATCAGGGCTCCTGGGCCCTTTAGGTCAGCTGACAAGACGGACTTAAACTTTCTTTAATCCCTCATGAAAACTGACATTCTACATTGTAGAACACATTACCAACATCTTAAGACCTACTTGTTCACCCTGGCCTCTGGTGGAATTAGTTTGTGATATATAATATGTGTGTGTGTGTGTGTGTATATATAGATATAACTGACCAGAAGAAATTATTCAGTTTTGGCAGAAACATTACTATAAGCTGTTTAATTCTGTTAAAAGTTACCATTTTGAAGTGGGCACCATAAATGAGAATGAAGATGTAACTGTCTCTGCACAAGAAGTTTATGAAATTGTTACAATGTTAAAGAATAATAAGGCACATGGTGCAGATGAGATTTCCGCAGAGCATTTAAAGTTTGCAAGCAGGAAACTTTATATACTGCTTGCCATTTGTTTTACTGGATTTTTAACTCATATTTTACCAAACTCATTACTGTCTGTCATTTTAGTGCCCATTGTAAAAGATAAAGCTGGAAAAATAAATAGTAAAGATAATTATCTAACTATAGCTCTGGCCAGTACTCTATCCAAGGTATTGGAGAGGGTTATATTAAATAAGATGGAGAGCTGTCTTATAACATCTGACCATCAGTTTGGCTTCAAACCTAAATCAGGCACAGACATGTGCATTTTTGCTCTAAAGGAGATTTTAGATTTATACAATAGGCATAATAATACAATTTTTATGTTTTATTGATGCATCCAAAGCTTTTGATTATGTAAATCATGAAAAATTGTTTTATAAATTATATTGACAGAGGGGTTCCAAAGTATTTATTGAGAATATTGGTGTATTGGTACGCTCACCAGTCTGTGTGTAAAATGGGGGAACTCTTGTCAGTTCCCTTTTAATGTAGGCAATGGTGTGAGACGGGGCAGCATTTTATTCCCCTTTCTGTTTAATATCTACATGGATGATCTGTCTATTATGCTGAATGACCGTGAGACTGGTTGTAGGGTTGGTGATATCAACCACTTGATGTATGCCGATGATCTGGGGATTTTCTGCCTGTGCAGTGCTCGTCTGCAGCAGCTATTAAGGGTCTGCTCTCAGTACGATTTGGACTTTGATATTAAATACAACGCAAAAAAGAGTAACATGATTGTCAGGAGTAAAGAGGACCCCAAACTATCTTTTCCTGACTTTTTCTTGTCCAACATCATCCTCAATGTGATGAGGTGAAGTACCTGGGACACTACAGAACTGCTGACCTATCGGACGATAGAAACATTTACAGACAGCGCTGTGTGCAGTATGCTCAAGCAAACATGCTTGTCCATAAATGTGGCATGTGCTCAGTAGCTGTCAAGACTGCACATTTTAAGGCCTTCTGTATACTGCCCATCTGCAGCGGCACTACAGAAAAGCAGCATGCAGAAACTTCAGGTGGCATACAATGATGTGATGAGGATGCTGCTTAAGGTCCCACGCTGGTGCAGTACCAGTGAGTTGTTTGTGGGAGCTGCTGTGCCCACCTGTGCTGCACAATCTTATGCACAGTTACATGTGCAGGCGGACTCTGGAAACAGCATCATTTACACCCTGACCAACCCCACACAAAGCTCAGTTAGATATATATATATATATACATACACACAAATTTTAAAGCTAATCTTTGTGTTCACCCCCCACATAAAGCACTTTGGCTAGCCATTGGCCTATATATGTGCCATTTAAAAGACAACTCTGAACAGGCTTCTATTGTGCTACACTGTAGTTTATTCATTCATACAAATTCCATGAGTGTTAGTGTCAGCCAGCTACAGAGGAAAGCAGGCCCTAAAGGTACTGCATCGATTGACCATAAAATGTTCCCATTATTCGACCACATAGAAAAAGACATACAAAGTAATTGCACAGGTTGATGTACGTTTGACGTACATTCGACTTCCCTTTTAACACTGAACTATGGGGAAATATCTGGAATATAAGGCAAAGGGATAAATAATGTCTGACATAGTCAGAATTGTAGATGGAATGTGGGTTCAGTAAAGATTGCAGCAGGATTCTCCCCTCTAATCTTACTTTGAATGAAATGTTCATTTCGCAAAATATTTGATTCCTACAGCTGCAACAAATGCAATCAACTACAGTACAAGAAAGAAACCATTTAGGAATGCATAACTATGGTAATCATAAGGCATAGTTGGCATTTTTGTTGCGTCCAAATTGAGCTTCCTCTCAGACGGATGTTCCTTCCTTCAGTTCAACAAACTCTCCCTTGAAAACATAATTTGCACACAGATTAGTGATGAAATATGCAAACTTGTTAAAATAGATTAAAAAGCTTTTACCAGCATCTCACCTTGCCCTCCATGTGCTCCTGTAATGTTCTCACAGTCTCCTTCTCTTTGGTCAGCTGTTCCTGAGTGGCTTTGAGAAGCTGCTG
Source organism: Pseudomugil gertrudae (assembly GCA_037177535.1). Lineage (NCBI taxonomy): Eukaryota > Metazoa > Chordata > Actinopteri > Atheriniformes > Pseudomugilidae > Pseudomugil > Pseudomugil gertrudae. The sequence continues at coordinate 9,225,854 of JBAMHV010000017.1, read as the reverse complement.
GAGCTTGGTCGCAGCCTGGCCCAGGTCTTTGGACAACTTTTTTTCCTTCTCCAGGCATTCCTGTGTAAACAGCAGGGGGGGAGGGGGGAGGGGACAACAGGATTTTGAAGCAGCTATAATGGAATAAGACTAAGGAATAAAATAATATCCCTGTATACCTTGAGCCGAGCAACATCTTCAGATTCCAACTGTGGCGACTCTGCAGAATCCTGTAAAAGATCCAGTTGTGCCTGAAGTTCTACTACAGTCTTCTGAGCCTGGAAGTTGATAATACATCTTTACGTTATCCACAGAGCGCATTTTCGTGACTGAACTGTGAGGATAAAGACTGCATTCAAGATGGCCGTTACCTGCTCATACTCCTCGGAAAGCTGCAGCTTGTGGGCCGCCTCACCGTGCAGCTTCTCTGTTGTCTGACTCAAGATGTTCTGAACCTGCGGGCATATTTTTACACAAACCTTTATGGATAGAGAAGTGCGTTCAGATATTCATGTTTTAAAGCAACAAAACTTTACGCACACACACACGTACACACGAAGATTAAAAGCTGTTAATACCTAAAGGGCAGTTTAGTTTCCTCTCACACTAACCGAAGTGAAAACACACATGGTTTATGCTGGTAATTACATAAACAAATTACTGAAAACAAGAAGTGAGCATGCCGTCATAGAAAGCAGTTGTTAGAGTTAGATCCACGTGGCAGATGCAAACTGTGGTTAGCATGAAGAGTCGTTTTGTTGGAGTACTGGACACACTGGAAATGCAGCAACCATTAATCTGTTTGAGTTTGTATCCCCTTTTTTCAGGGAATATGTGCTGCACACAATCAGTGTCAAATGTCACTTTTCAAACTAAAACAAACTAAAGGAGATCTATGGAGAGCTATTCCAGTCGCTGTTCAGTACTTTCTGATTAGAAGTGAAGGGTGCCCTGTGACTTTCGCACCCTGACCTGACTGGGTTCAGCCTCAGCTGGGCCATTCTGCTCTCCCTGAGCTTGCTTCGAGAGCTCTCCCAGCTGCTCTTTGACCTGAAACAGGAAGCCGTCACCAGTCACTGCTTATGCAACCACTCTGCATGAATCAGCTTTGTGTTTCCACATCACTGAAACTTCACCGAGCTGACTGCATGTGTGTTTTATCCATGAATTTCTTGACATTTGACAAACCCAATGTCCCTCCCTCCCACTTCAGTCATTCTGGTTATTATTACATTTGTTTATATTGTCTGGAGGATGGGGAATGCAATCATGTAGGCCTACTTACCAGTTCAAGCTCCTCCTTGTGTGCCTGGGCATCCTTCTGGGCCAAATCCAGCTGGCTCAGACACTCAGACAGCTGCAGCTTCAGCTGGGCACGCAATGCATCACGGCATTAAACAGATGTTAGATAAACTTTGTTATAACAGCAACCAAAAAGACTGTCGTCTTTAAAATGTGTGTAATATTCACTGCCAATTCTGTGCAGTGATCACAAAATCTAATGCTTTTACTGTGCTTGATCTTGAAATAACTATAATAGTTGCCGTTTGTATACCTGCTCCATGTCCTCGGAGGTCACCGAGCTGTCTGACTGCTTCTCTAGCTGGGCCTCCAGAAGCATCACCTGCTCCTTTAACTGCCACCAAAAGAAGAGGTTTATCAACTTTATTTTAGAAGTGTTTTATTAATTTAAAAAAGAAATTAAAAAAAACCCTCACCTGTTCTACACTTTGGTTTTCTGCTTCCAGCATCGTCACTTTCTGCAAAGCCTGGTGATGTGACAAGAGATTATGTTTAGGTTTAACTAATCTTGTTAACCCCATCTAAATGTGGCTGAAAACATCCAACAGTCCAAGTACTTTAAAATATGTCTAACTTGCCTCCTTCAACTGTTCCTCCACATTTGCCATTTTGGACTTCCAAACCAGCTCTTCCTCCTCCACACTATTCTGCAGATCTTTCAGCATTCCTTCCTAACAGTGATTAGGATGATTAGTAAAAGCCATTCATGAGCTCACGTGCCACAGCGTAACACCCAGTATGAGTTTAGTCACTTACTGTTTCAGCTAGGACAGTTCTGTACTGTTCACATTCAGCCTGCAGGGAGCCATGGCTCTCCTCTGCCTCCTTCAGTTTCTCAAGCAACTCCTAAAACCAATTAAACATATTCAGAACCTTTCCCGGGAAACTAAAACCAGTTAAACAGAAACATATCGCTTACTGGCAATGCCGTGCTTGATTGAGACTCCTGACTCTGGCTGAGAGTCTCCTGAGCTTTCTGTGTAAATACTTGTAACCAATTGGACTAAAAGGGGGGAAAAGATCAAATTGTTACTGTAGTAATTCACCACTTAGCTGCTTATCCTATTAAATCTCCTATTCATACCTGTTCTGTCTCTACTGGGATCTGTGGGAAGAGCAACTGGAGGGTTTCTTTGGTTTCAGTCTGAAAAGCTGCCAGCTGTGCCTCAGCATTCTGTCACAGCAATAGATGGCATAATCATTATGGTGATAAACTGCAATCTCGTATTAACCGATAAGCTAGTTGCAAATAAAAAGACTCACTGTGTCAGTGGCTGACTTTTCCTTTGCTTCTCTCAGCTCCTCCTGTAGTGATGTAACAAGAGCACCCTTCTCAACCAAACTAGAGAGAAACAAAATAAAGTTTAAATTACCTTTTGACGAGACTCCCCGAGGACCTTGTGAGAACAAGACTGAGCAACTGAGCATGTGCAGTTAACTACCTGTTATGTAGTAGTGCCATCTCTGTGGAGGTATCTGACTGTTGAAACAGAGAGCAGATGCAAATATGTCTCATAACTGTTCTGCTGCGCTGCTACCAGAGTGGAATAATACAAATCAAAACCCTGAACAAAACTTACTGCTGAGCTTTTCAGTTGCACCATCTCCTCTCTGAGGTTTTTAAGCTCATCCTGAAGTGATGTGATGAGGCCTGTATCCTCACTGAACAGCAACAAAGAGGATAGCAAGTTATACATATTAAAAAAAAAGCTAATTAAAAGTGCAGGCGCACAGGAGAATAACAAAAGCCTACCACACCTCTTATCTCTTTGCTCCACCTCAGCAATAGTGTTAGCAGCCTCCTGCTTTGTCTGCAGTTGCTTCAGTTCCTCATGAAGGGCGTTTAACTTGCTGTCTCTTTCCTGGAGGCTGCAGGAAATAGTGCTTCAGTCAGAAAATGAACCAACTCTGGATCTGATTTTCACAACAGAATCAAACACTCACCAAAGCTTTAAACTTTCCAGCTCTGCCACATCTGCCTGCTGAATAAGAAACAAAAGGCATCTTGAGTGCTGAACATATTAAACTCGGCTTACTAATTAGCCAAACACTGTAAACAAATGCTTTACCTCTGTGTCATCCTTGTTTTCTTCCTTCCTCTGACTGCTTTCTAACAGAGAGTTGATGGAAGACACTTGCTGGACAAGCTGTTGTTTCTCTGCTTGGGTCTCTTCCAGCTTAGCATTGAGGGCATCCACCTGAGCAGAGCGCTCCACAATCTCAGCCTCCAGCCTCCCTATACGCACTTGACACTCTGTATGAACGATACAAAACTTATTCTACATTTCTGGATAACGAATGGTACAAAAACATGATTTACCTAAATTCTGATAACCATGAATACCTGATCTTCATAAATATCTCCTACCTGAGAGTGTGGCGTTATCCTGTTGAGCTTTCTCCAAAGACGCTTGCAGGTTGTTGTTTTTAGTCTGTGTTGCTCTGAGCTCCTCACACACCTCCTCTACTTTCTTCTGTAATGCCTCTGCAGCCTCTGCATGGCTGGCCTGGAGGATATTGATACAATTGTGTCATACACAAGAAGGCAACAAAGTTAAGTTAATGCAACTAAAATGTACATTTATTAATATACAAATGTCTTGGAGAAAGTCCTTTGAACTTGGAAAAGATTGATGATGCTTATATAATAATAATATATTATGTCTGTGCAAGGCAAGGCTAATTTATTTGTACAGCATGATTCAGAATAAGGCAAATTAAAAGTACAAGGCATTAAACTGAAAATAAGTGCAATTAAAAATAAAAAACATGAAAAAAGGAAAAGGAACAATTAGATAAAAGATTAGGATTTAAAATAAACTTGAAATAACTAAATGAAAACTGCAGAAAAGCAGCTGAGAACCTGGAAACAATAAACAGTCTTTCAGATGAAAAGAGATGAAAAGACAGAAGCATGAACAAGTTTTTCAATCAGATCTTTTATCCATGATATTTTCATAAGGTGATCGTAAGTCAACTTTTATTCCCTAGATGGGTTTTTTAAAATGTAGGTCTGAGTCCATCACTACTCCCAGATTTCTGTCCTGGTTGGTGGCTTCTAGGTATATAGATTGAAGCTCAGTGATGACCTCTGTTTCTCTTTGGCTCCAAAGACAAACATCCGTTTTGTTTAGATTAAGAAAGTTTAGGCACATCCAGTAATTTATCTATAAACATTTTCCAAGATCCTGTAGAGGCAGATGAAACAATTATTTTAATGATCTTACTCAGAAATACAAGATTTGAGATTGACTTTAGTTACTCCATTGTGTCCCTTTTTTGTTTTTAGCAGAGGTTAGATTACAAGCTATTTCTAGAGGCTCTGGGGAGACGCCCGAAATTAAAGACAAGTTTACAATCTGTAAGAAATCTGGCTCCATGTTCTTTGAGACATCTTAAAAAAACCTGTGGGCAGGATGTTCAAATAGCAAGAGGAGTTCAGCTGACAGATATCTCCCAGATATTTGCTGTTAATAGTGTTTAAACTGGTTTCAGTGGACACAATACATTTCCTGAACCTGCTGGTTTAATATTCTGGGTTTTTTGTGAAGGATTTGACAAACTCATTGCAGAACTTAATGGAACTCCTGTTGACACAGGAGGGTTTCTCAGCCTGTCGGCTGCAGAGAACAAGGCCCAGATATTTGTAATAGTCTTTTGTAATCATGTTAGACTTTCTTGCATTTCTTATTGTAAAATAATAGAGTGCAGTTTCTCCATACATAGCCTAAATAAACTGCTGATTTGCCCCCCATCTGTCCTTGACTTTCAGCAAGAGATTGGAAAATCTTTTAACATTTCAACACATCAATTGCATACCTACTTCTGGCCTTTCCCCATTGCACAACCTGTTCAAAGTGGCTGAACGGGATGATGGTTAACGATTAATCTTTTTTTCAGAAGTGCCGACTAAGCTGCTCTAAATAACCATAAGTAGTAGAGATCCACAGCCTTCCAACACTTAAGAGACCATATGTTCCAACAGTAGAAGGGAACTGTGAATTGACCGAGTAAGAGAAATGTACTTCCTTTCTAAAAGTCATGAGTTATAAATAGCATCAAACCGTTCCAGTACTTTTACAGTCAATTACAACTGACTGGAGTGGAGAGATGTTCAGGCATGCACTTATTGCAGCTGTTGTAGGGAGGCATGCTCTCTGCAGCCCCGTTGTTGTATGGCTACATTACAGCCTTGCCCTGTGCTCTGTGATTACAATGCAATTATATTTCCCATACCATTACAGGGACACACCATTAGTTGGGAAATGCTAACATTTTTAAGAGACTTCATAAGCAACAACCTGTTGAAGTGAAAAACTAAGTTAAAGGAAACATATAAACAGAGGATCATGCGTTGTGAAGATGTGTTCCCACAGACTTGGCCAACCTGTAGCAGAGAGAGCTGCTTCTCAGTAGCGGAGACTTTGACCTCCAGCCCTTTCCTGATGTGTTCATCAGCAAGCAGACTTTCTGCCTTCTCTCCAAGCTCTTTAGTTAACTTTGTGCATTCCTGTCGGAGCTTGGCCAGCTCTGCATTTTGCCTGAGATCAGAAAGAAAAAGAGGGAGCGACAAAGTAGAGACACATGGCTTGCAAATATACAATTCACCCCTCAGGCTAGTGCCTCTAAGGAAATTCCTCTTAGCTTGTACACGTGCTAAATTTACATTTACTTAATATGAAATAGATCAAATACATGCCACTACAAGTCTTTTTTTTGGACTCACTTGCTCTCAGCTTGACTAGTTGCTTGGTTGAGAGCGTCGCGGAGGATTGAGTTCTCCTGCTGTAGACGAGCAAGTTGGGCATTGGGACCTTTTTCCAGCTGATCTTGCAGGCTCAGTATCTGGAGTACGGTAAGTTTCAAAGTGATATATGAATAAGGACACCTCAGGTAGAATTAAAGTAAAAAACGTGGCCCCAATATGACTTAAAATGCATTTACATTTTTATGAAACTGACCTTTGCATTAAGCCTCTGCGTCTGGGCCACATGGTCCTGATAACTGGCCTGCATGCGAGCTTGCAGAGCAATCATTTCCTGCTCCCTCTTACTCAGCTGAGAACTCAGTCTCGTCTCCACACTGGCCACCTTAGACTTCTCAGCAGACAGCTCCTGATAACCACAATGCCATCAGATGAACTGAAATACTTCTGAGCCACTTGATAAAGATATAACTTCAATAAGCATTTGGGGACAAGACAAATATTACATTAATAGCACATGTCATATTAGTATAGTTAATTATTTAGCACACATTTATTTATATATATTAAAGTAATATTAGACATTTTACACACATTTCTGAACTGTAATATTTATTCTACATCTGGTTCAGGATGCAGAAATGGTTGTTTGACTCAATCTTCTGGTTGGCAGATATAATAAAATGTTTTGTATTTAGCAAAACGGTGCCACCCTAAGGAGAAATTCAGACTTTCATGCAGTGCCATAAAGACTTGGAAACTGCGTGAGCCGTTTCCATGGCGCAGCATGGTGGAGCAGTGGTTAACTGTGGCCTCACAGAAAGAAGGTCGCTGGTTTGAGCCTAGGCAGTGTCCTTTCTGTGTGGAGTTTGCATGTTCTCATGTATGCGTGGGTTCTCTCCAGGTACTCCAGCTTCCTCCCACCCACAAGGCATGTATGTTAGGTTAATAGCTATGGTTACAATAACTGCTTATCATATGTAAGTCACTTTAGATAAAGCCGTCTGCCAAATGACTGTAGAATAGAATAATTTGTGCTTCCTTATAAATGTGGTTTGTGCTTTCAGGTGATTTTTAGGATATGCTCTACTGCCACCTACAGGAGAAAGAACACCACTACATTGCTAAGCGTCTGTTTCCATTTGTGACCATTAGACAATTAACAAGTTTTCAACTTTCCTGATGGAAAATGGCTCAGTAGTTATCAACATGGCTATCTGACAAAACGGCATGTTGTGGCTTGTTTAACAGTTTTGAGACTTTCATGTCTCTAACCTTGGTGAGTTCTCTAAGGCGGTTCTTAACAGCAGAAGCATCCTCTTGCTCTAGTGCCAGCTGTTTCTCCTTCTCCTCCAGCTGTTTTTTTAGCATGGCCACTGGATCTCCCTTTTGAGTGGCCTAAAAAAGGAAAACAAATGGAACAGAGAAGATAAATCATTCCTCAGGTCTCACATGAAGGCAGTGAGTCCAGTTCCAGTTCGAGTGAAGTTTTTCTTACAGTGTGCCAGGTGTCCTGAATTATGCCGGCTTTCTCAGACAGGATCTCGATCAGTCTTTGTGCTTCTCCTTCACTAAACATCATGCTACTGATGGTGGAAACCAGAGCCTTATAAGGCAGATACAGTGGAGTATCAGCAGAGTCTCCTGCTGCCACTGCAAAGACAAAAAATCACAGAAGAAAAAAAAAACAAATTATATTTGATGTTAAAAACAAAGTCAAAGTATTTATAAGTTTTAAGCTGTCACAGAGACGACTGGATCTTCACAATGTTCTATGGAAAGGAAAAGACAGATTCTTCATTTGAGTCTGAAGCAGTTTCATATGGCACGTTGTGGCACCAGGCGGAGACAAGCCTGAGGGAAGGGGAGAAAGCTAACCCCTCCTCTTCACTCATTGTCAGGAAGACTGAAAGGCTTTGTGGGCTAACAAAACAGGGCAACAGTGTTTGGACAAGTTGGTGTGCTTTATGCCCTTCAGAGCTGAGTGCCAGACATTACCCACCACTGCCCTTGGTACTGTGGGTACACAGCTGGAAGTTCATGAGTACTGACAGGTTGTTTCTGTCGTACACTGGGAGTGTATGTTTATGCCACTCAACTATGCACTTTTTCCTCCAAAACATTGCATGTATAATCACCAGTGTTATGGCTATTGTAGTTTCTGCCTAGATAACCATTTTCATCCGGTCAAAGGAGAGGGCTAATTTGACCCTTTTAAGCTTTAACAGCAGTACAGACTGATAGCATAACCTCTGATCTTTGAGAGAAAAAGGTTAATAGCAGAAACATTGTGGTTCCATATTTGACCACTGCGATCTTTCATTTTCAATTCTGAACTCTAAAAACAAATAAATTAAAATCTGTGGGATGCAGAAAATAGACATATTCTAGATCATATCTGCTTACCAGGCTCAATCTTCTTCTTAGAGGCCTTCTTCTTGGGTTCCTGTGATTTGGCTGCAGCAGCAGCCTGCTGAGATCCAACAGGGGGCACAGCCATCACTGGGACCTCTTTAGTGACAGCCTCTAGCACTGGGGCAGTCTTAGGAGGAGCTGGTGCAGACTTGGTGGGTGCAGGAGCAGATTTAGTTGTGGCAGCTGTGGACTTGGCTGTGACAGGGACAGATTTAGCTTGGTTGGGGACAGGCTTTGTTGATGCAGGGGCTGCGGGAGCAGATTTGGTTGAGGCAGGAGAAGACTTAGCCGGTGGTGCCGCAGACTTTGCTGGGGCAGAGGATGGTGTGGTTGTTTTGGTTGGGGCAGACACAGGGGGCTGGGTTGAGGCAGGGGCTGTTGAAGACTTTACTGGTGCAGCAGACACAGTTGGAGCTGGCTGTGTTGATGCTGGTTCCACCTTTGCCACCTTCTTCTTCTTTTTGTCTTTAGGTGAGGGCACAGGCAAGGGCTCGGCAACAGGTCTTGGTTCAGCTGCAACTTTGAGCTGCGTCTGTGCGGTCGTGGGAGGTGCAGCCGATTTAACCTCAACAGCAGGGTCAGGGACAGGAGCAGTAGGTGCAACTGGGGCTGCAGCGGGTTCAATGACTGGCTCAGCTTCAGAGTCAGCTTCAGCTGCTTCCTCAGTCTTCTCCTGCTCTGGGATTTTACCATTGGGTTTCTCTTCTTTCTTCTTTCCACGACTTTTCTTCTCAGATACCTTTTCCTTTTTCTTCTTATCAGAGCGAACAGACTGCATCTTCCCTAACTCTCTGCGTTGTTTAGCCAGAGCCTCCTCATAAGAAGTCTCCTTCATTGAGAAGGTAGAAACAAGAGCAATCCCAACAGCAGAGATCACCATGAATCCACCAAATACCATAATTCCAAGGGTCTGGGGGTCATAGATATCCATTGTTTGAGTTTATTTGACCTAAATAAAGAGAAGGATTCAAGTTAAAAACTAAACAGGCTGTTTTGATAAAAGATAATGTGCTAAGAAGACAATGTAGTCAAGAAAGTAGTCATAGTAATAATAATAGCTTATAAAAACTATTTTCCCTCTTTATACCTGGCCTAAAATTAATCAACAGGGAAATTAATGTATTAACATACTACTGTTTGAAGAACAAGCTTCGTCTTTACCTTCACTAGCCTCAAGGTGTCACTTTTATCCCCATAAATGCTCATCTACAGGCTGTCCACATGGTAAATCAAATGTGAAGCAAACTGCATTAGATGTGCATCATAGTTTTTACATGATTGTACATCTAAATCACCCTCTATGCTCTTTTTTTTAGAAGTTAAATCTTTAAGTGTTTGAGTATGACTTGGTTTCATTGCTCGGTGTGAAGCCTGAACTTTTAAAAGAACACTCCAACGCGGTTCGCTTTTTAACATTTACATCACTGTTTTGAAGTAGTATACCAATGTTGTAATGTGCCACATGATGCAACCGAGTACGGTACTCTTCCAAAGGGAAAAAAAAAGAGGGGGGTGAGGGGTGAAAGCAAAAATGGAAAAACATTTCCAGAAGTTGGCTAGTGGTTGGTGTTAATTTCCTCCCCTGTAAAAACAACCCTTGGAGCGATTTTTAACTGCAGCTCTTGTCACAAACCAGAAAGCTTGGCCTGCAGGGCAGGAAAAGCTTGTAGAATAGATTGCAATCACACATATTCATGCTTATCTTCCAGTATTATCAGAAAGTCCTACAAATAAACACTAGTTCCAGAGAGAATAAAGTGGATATCGTTAGTTGTAAAATAAAGAAAAATGTGTTTGTTTGTTTTTTTGGTCAGGCGACTGCTGAACCACTTTAGTGTAAATCAAAACGGAGTCCAGAGTCCCTGTTTAGTGGAGGGTCTAAAAGCAAGAGGCGTACAGAAGGAGATTGGGCTGAGTCCTAATCTGTGATGTCACACATCACTGCATCTTCACTCACACTGAAGGCTTCAAGAAAACTAAATCAGGATCAGAGGATGAAATCTTAGGCTACTCAAGATTAAAAATACCATGGTGTTACATGTCATAGTTTGTACTGCACAATAACTATATATATATATATATAAATAAACTTTTAAAAAATGGGGGGGGGGGGGGGGTCCCCCATCCCCCTTTAGTGAGTTTGTCTCCAATCAAACCTTTTTTCCAAAACAAACAAAAACCCTTTTCCCAAACACTTCACTTCCAAAAGCTTTCCTCAACAAACTTTCCTGG
>JBAMHV010000017.1:9198884-9211600 GCA_037177535.1 Pseudomugil gertrudae | reverse complement strand
TATGAAATCTATTTAAGCTTTTATCATATGTTGAGCAGCTGATCAAGGCGCCGGTCATAGCTGTGGCCGTCTCTCACCGCAGCGTCTCTCACCGCGGCTTCTTGAACACAGACTTTGTTCAATTTGCTCTGTTTAATTTACTTTAAATCTCCACAAGTGACAATAAAGCCAGGAAACACTGAGCCTCCTCCTCAGACATATTCAGCTTGTTCTTAGAGTCCATTTCTTTGTTTTTATTAAGATGTGGGTCCATGTTTCAATGCTTTTATTTTGGCCAGGTATCCCGCCCTCAGCTGCGGACGCAAGCTGTGTGAACTGGTTCTCAACTCTGGCCCAGCACAGAGTTGGTGCCTGGATTGAACCAGTTTTGATAACCAAAAGCCGTTGCTCTGGCGGTCGAAAACCAAAGAATCGGTGCCTAATCTGGCTCTGACTCTGAACTAGCACGTGAACCAGCCTGGTCGAAAAACACCTGAGAGCTTTCATTCACGATCATGGCTGTACTCATCCACTAGATGTCAATAGTTCTTACACGCTTTACCTTTAAGCTATATGAATTTAGCTTGTTTTATATTTCTTTGTCTTTTCATAAGGTATCTCAGCAGTGATCATATCATCTTAATTATCAAACCCATCCATCCATTTTCTACCGCTTATCCGAGGTTGGGTCGCCGGGGCAGCAGCCCGATTATCAAACAATAAAATATTTTAGATGGATTATTAAGATCTGTAATTCTGAACATCATCTCAAGAGCCACAATCCTGCAGGTGTTAGGAATTTCCCTGCTGCAACACACCTGACCCACATAAGACTTGTTTAGCAGACTCTGCACAAGTCTGCTAATTACCCATAGATTTGAGTCAGCTGTGCTACAGCAGGGAAACTCCTAACACTTGCAGAATTGCAGTCCTTGCGGACCAGAGTTTGCCACCCCTGCACTAGCACATCACATATATTAGTATTTTCATATCTGAAATATATCATGGCACCTATCAAAGACAAATATTTGCAGTGTAGTTTGTAGTGGAAATCCCAAATGCAAGTATTCTATTCTATTCTACAGTCAGTTATATACATGGTTCCATGTAATGAAACATCTAAATGATAAAAAATGTAGGCTGATATATCTTAACTCTATCTCTGTGTGGACATTACTCTAAACAGTCACACAGGGTTTGTAAAGTCAAAATCTAATGGACCTCTGTGTTTTTCGGGGACCTCAGATTAGGAACCACTGTTCAAACATAGAAGATCTGGTTAGAGTAAACATGTCAGACACCACTAAGTCTCAAAGACCAATGATAAAAAAAAGAAATTTGCTTCTACAACAAGGTGCTTCATGGACGCACCATAGGAGCACACAGCCTCAGTGCTTCTAAGTCTTTTTACTTTAACGTTACATATGTAACTTAAAATGTGGAAATTTACATGAATGTATTTAAATATGACTTTTTCGCCATCAAGTCGAAGCATCCTGTTCTAAGATGTTTAAGTTAGCAAGCCTTGCAGGTGCTCTTTTTTTTCAGCAGTTCCTGTTTTAAGAGTCATTCATGCGTCAGATCTTCAAGGCTTCTGTCTGCATTCATCATGATTTTTCAATTGAGTGGGGTAGAACAGCTGAACACCAGGCAGGTGCTTTGACAGGCTCAATCAACATAAGGCAATATTGCAGCTCACCTAAACATGAACCCAACCAGAGTGGTTACAGGCTCTGGTTCATTTTAATTCATTACCATGACAAAGTAGAAAATTAGACAGACGGCATGACGTTGCCATTTTTTCCCAAGTGCTTCAAGCTTCCGCTATACTTTATAATGCACTACTGAAATCCAGTGGTGCAAGTGAAGAATATTAAAAGGCTCCTGAATACTAGCAGATCATAATTAACCTAAAACTTAAAAATGCAAACAAATAATTCATCCAATGTCAACACTTACTCAACTCTCCCAAGTAGATGGGAATATAATTAAAATTGGTGGAAAGGTCTTCGAAACCATTTCTCTGCTACACAGTTGTACACTCAGGGTCATGGGGCAAGCTAAAACCAGAGCTTTTGTTTGCGAGTTGACCAACTTCTCAGAGAGGTGAACACATACAAAACCTCTGAGGCAATAACTCAGAAATGGACACGAAAAAGCTGATTTTAACATTGACCTGAAATCATTTCTGTGCATTTGACAGCTTAAAACAGGAAGTTCAGTACATTTCTGGGCATCACGGTCTTCCTTTCCTGCATGGCTGTGGTTCTTTAATGATGTGCCTCTGATTAATGTTTGCTCTCACTACAGCTGGCAAACTAACCTGTTTACACTGATAATGTGGTATGAGCTCATTGGCTAGTTTGTGGTTGGTTCCAGGAAGTGAATAGACCAAACCCTACGGGTCACTGTGACTGCGCAACATGGGGTCATCATTATTGACCAATTGAAACACACGTATTCCACTTCTGTGCATGAGTGTTAGCTTTGCATAACTTGGTTAAATTGAACTTTTCTTTACTATAATGTGGAATTACTGTGCTGTTCTGTGTATTAATGTCATAAATGTATGGTAATTTGTCTAATAAAAGCCTGTTGCTGGCCTACTTTAAAAAAAATGAAGCTATAATTTACATTTGAAAGCATACAATCGTGTACATCAAAATAATTCCGTTTCTACCTAAGTTGTACTCTTTTACTCCTGGTTATGTGTGCAAGTTAAATGGCTTAAAGCTATTCAAGAGGTAGGATATGCAGTGTGTGCAGTTTGATGGTTGAAATTCCCATGAGATCCTTGGCATTTCCTCAAAGCTTACCTAATACGCCACACTGTCTCATTCCAGGATTCACAGTGGTCAATGGATTTAACACAAGCATGCACACAGCTGTTTAAATTCAGCTACCCACATGGTTAAATTTAGAGGATGCAGAGGATACTGCTACCTGGTGGCAGCATGTGTAAATCTTTAAACTACATGACAAACATTTGCAACTTCCACATAAAAGCAAATGAGCTACAAACCAAACTGCGTCAAAAGTGTGGGAAAGTAGAATTTATTCAATGCCTTATTACAAATCTATAAAATGCTGCTGTTCTGTAAGAAATGCATGATGAAAAAGAATTTGCACAGTTGGAATAGTTTAGCAATACATTCAATTGTTTTTGTTTTTTTTTATTATAAAAAACTATATTTCGTTGCAACACTCCACTGAGTTTGGTCATGATTGTAGAAGGTTTTGTTTATGTCATTAGTGCATCTTTTTTAATGTTCAACAAGCCATTTAGAAGATGTGGTAAATACATAGGTCAGATACATGAGAGTCGATCAGTACCAGAAAACCAAATCAAAAGCAATTAAATAATGAAGAATGAATAAGTAGACTGTGGCATAGGACATCACAAATGGTAGTGAGAAAAAAGGGAAAAGAAATTCAGATGTGGATTTTTCTTCATACAAAAAAAAAGCTAAAACTAATTTAAACATGTTGCTGGATTTATTCCCATTTTCAGTCAAATCTGCAAATAAGGCCAGTTCTTAGAAACAAGAATAAGAGCGACTCAACTGTCCAATTTAGGAGAATAGAATATTTATTTAGAAATCTATTATTTTATTTATATTTTTATCTTTACAATATGGCTGGTTCGACTGCGTGACCTTCAGTCAAGCAAAGGGATTTGTCTTCTAGGCACTCATTTTGCTTATGAGAAAGTTTTTCATTAGTAAACAAATACGCTCCTTTAATCACAAGAAGAAAAAAAATGGTTGGAATTGTTAGACAAAAGAGTTTAGAGGTTTAGTGGAGGCAGAAATGGTAATGAAATGATAAAAAGGCAAAAGAAACACATGTCACATCCATCAGTGGTGCATTAATGTGGAAGACCTTAATGTTGACAACTTCATTCTCTAGAGCTGGTCATGTCAAACTAAACCTCCATATAAACGGAAAAAAGGTAACGCAGAGCGGAGGACAGGGATTCTGTAAACATGACAGCATTGTGCTTACAAGATCCTTTATCTTTCTCTGGGTTTTAAAATGGCATCAGACCCAGGTGGGAACAAAGATGGAGCTTGGAGTCAAGTCCATGAAAGATCCCTGGAAGGCCAGTTTTTCCATTAGCTATGACTGGTCACTTAGTGATGATGGGACATGAATACTTGGAAACAGGTCAGTTGCTCTTGAGCAGCTCAATGCATCCTTGCAATAGAGACACATTGTTCTGTGGAGACAAGATCAGATTGTGTGATTATTCCTGAATAACAGAACCTGTGTATTGAGCAATGATGTCTGATGGTATACTGTAACTGTACATTATGTTTCTGTTGATTCGGGAATAAGTAAGTTTATAATTAGTTTTGATGTAGTTTTATCTAATCATTTTCATCACAAGCTATAAAAGCTGCTTCATTTAACAAGAACTAAACTTACTTTAGTCCTTTTTCAGGAATTTCTCTGCATTTTAGCAAAGACTGGTAATCCCTTTACATTCTATACAATTTCCATCTATCCAAATGTAGTTCCTCTTTAAGGCAGTCTCCAGACTGTATCTGTATGAAAAGCCTGAGATCTGCCAGACATGAAAAATGAAACTTGCTGCTCACCTTGGCATGTTTTATCTCAAGCTCCGCCATTTCGATGAGGTTCTTCCTGAATGCCACAACCCGTCTGCCCTTGAAACTTGTCAGTTCTATGAAAACAACATTGTGCAGGAATAGTAAAAAAACAAAACAAGAACCACTATTTCACTCATACAAAAATATGCATCTACTATGAGGATATGCACAAACCTTTCTTCCCAGATTCTGAGAGCCTGTCAAATTTCTGCAGGCAGTGCTGCTGGTGTTCCTCTGCCTGAGGAATGTCTTTACTCTTCAGCCGAGCCTTATCCAAAGCCTTGTTAGAGTTCTCATAGTCAGCTAACGCACGGGCTCGCCTGTATAGAAGGTCCTAAAAGACATGTTTGAAATAGTTTAGCAAGGATAAGAATAAAACCGAAATAAACACAAAATGAAACGTGTTTGGAAAATACAACTAAACAGGGGATTCACACATACACTGGACTGTCACTGGGATCAGCTTAATATCAAACAGGATCAAAACAACTGATGGCAGTAAACAATAATTCATGTTTTTTTGGCATATAATAAAATATAATGTTGGCATTAATTAAAATTTAGTTATTTTTATAGAGCCTATTGAATTATTTCACTGCTGTTAATTCATCTTGTGCACGGAAAAGTATCTTTCACCTTAAACACAAAGCAGTGTTCATTGCCTCTTTATTCAGGTTTAGTTGTGAAAGGTTAAGGAGGACCAACACCAAGCCCTAACCCATGAATGTGTTTGTTATAGGTTCCATAAAATGTTTAAAATACAGAAAGAATAAGTGAGGAAGAAAGGTTAGCGTTGCAGAATCAATGTGGGAAATAGACACAACTCACCTTAGCAGCCTGGATGTCCCTCATGTAGTATCTCAGCAGCTCTGTGAGTTTCAGCTCCTGGTCAGATGCTACTCTTCCCTCTACTTTCTATAAACACAAAAAAGAAGTATTGCGCAACTGCTTTAACAGAATTGTGCATAACATATGCTTGGACAAACGTTAAGAAGTGGCAAAGAGAAAAACGTCTTACTCTGAGCTTCTCAAAGAGATCTGAAAACTTCTCCAAGGTCCTGAAAAGAGGAAAAATACATTTACACCACATGAATTTGAGAATTATGTTGCTAATTATATATATTTTTACTTGGATATAAATTAGAATAAAAACTCTAAAAGTATTTGCATGAAACCCTTCCTTTGTGTGTTGCCCTCACTTCTTATTTGCTGTACTATCCTCAGCAGAGAGACTGTTGAAAGTGGCAGAAATGTGAATGTAATCATCAGCAATATCTGAAACAACAGGAATTAGAAGTCAGAACAAATAAATAAACCTTTTCCTCCACAACAAGAAAAAATCTAGTTTCACATTGTGATGTCAGAGCTGTCATACTTTTGTGCGAACGGGTCATTTTCTCTGCTTTGGCAGTGGAATCTTTTATCTTGCTGTAGTAGTCAAGCAAGAATGTCTTCTCCTGCTCAAAGAATTCATCAACTTCCTGTTTAGGAAACAACAAAAACAACCCACACAAAAGGTGATTGAGGAAGTGGGTTCAATAACATTTTGTTAACACATGCAGATCATGCAGGGGCCTCACCTTTATTCCTGAGATGAGAACCTCATCAGCTGACTTTACCATGTTTTTAAAGAACCCTCCAAACATTTCCTTGGCATTTTTTCTCCTGACAGTGAGCTAAAATGACAGGATTTAGAAAAGATTGGAATCAAATTATTAAGTGGGACAGAAATATTTAATAAGTTTAACAACTGAGAAGGATCTGAGGTTTGTGCTTCTGTTAATACTAAGTTTCTTTGGCTTGATTATGCCTTACAGTAGCCTTTACTCATTTATCAGCTTCCTATCATCATAGAATAAATAAAAGTAGCTTAGCCCTCATGGCCAATAGCACTACTTCTGACAGATAAGCATTACTGCTGATCGCAGTAGGATGTACGCCATGTGTCACAAGCCTCCAGTAAAATTTACTTCCTCTCTGTCCAACGGACAACCCAGGAAAGCAAGTCAGCACTATGTGGAACTCACATCCTGGTCATACTCTAAGAAAATCTGGAAGTTTCTATCTTTGCTTAAAATGGGGTGAGATGACAATCTCTGCAAGAAGACTTCGTGCACTTGGACAGTTTTCTTGAACACAGCAAGGTATTCGCTAAAAAACGAGAGAGAGAGAAAAAGAAAAAGGATTTCAGGAGTCATAAAATGATGCATTGTAACATCTGCTGTTTAGGTTGCATATCACACTCACGCCTCCAGCTCCTGCTTCATCTTGGTGTACTCCTCCTTGGTCATGGTGTTTTCACCTTCCCCTAGTTTGTGCATCTTCTCTCTTGGACTCTCAAAGTCAGGCTTTGGAGGCGCTGGTGGGATCTAGAAATGACAAAGAAGTGATTAAATTAACTAACTTAAGGTATTACAGCTTCTGTCTGTGCATATAACCATGTCTGCCACTTGTCTAACTCACTATTAGACCAGCATAGTCCTCCGTTTCAACCAGGGTGTCATGGAGCCAGATGAAGTCTTCATGCTGCCTTGGGACAGAGAACTCCGGCTTCTGAAAGCAGCTAAGTGTAGTCTGAGAAAAGAGGAAAATTAAAGTTTCAACACATTAATAAACACCATTATAGAATATGTAGAAGCCTAAGCTTAATGATGTGTGTTGCTTTGTGCCAGTTCTGGGGCACAAATAAGTTGTTTACCTTTGTATGGACAGTAAATTTGACTTTGTCCCTTTCACAGAGTGCGTCAGGGATATCAATGAGAAGAGAGGCATCATTGTTTAAGTCCACAGACACAGAGCGCAGCTGAAGAAAAAAATACCAAGGTTATCAAATGTGCAGTTGAGTTCAGACACAAAAGTGTTATAAGATATGATAAAGGAGCAAATGGCTTTTGTTTTTATGACCACTTGATTTTTACTACATTTTTCAACCAACAGGTTTATGCCTCCGTTATCATTTTTACTATACTGTTGATGCAACATTGAGTAATTTAAGTTTGGTTTGTTTATACATTTAAATACATCCACGCTGAAACGTCTTAGGAAAATGCTGAGACACTACTCGAGGCACATCTAATGTCTTACAATTAGTTTAAAAACATAACAAAACTACTAATTATGAATTAGAAATAATATCTGGAATGCATTAACACAACACCAAATATGTACTAAAGTAAAAATAGGTGTTGCTTCTGCTCCACTGAGTCTTCATCAGACCCTAATAGATAATCAATATAGACATATAGGACAGAGCAGCACTCTTTGCATCAGACCTAAAAAATAGCATTGGTATCATGTATTTAACCCGGAATCCATATTTCACAACATTAATTAATAAAGGATCTAAAAAAATCCTCTATGGTTGAATACTTTGTTTTTATTTTTAGCCTGTCTATAAAAAAGCTATTCAGAGAAATGCTATGCTAACACCTACAATTCTGCAAACAAGCTACTGGTTTCCATTCAGCACCTACCACAGAGACTAAATATAGAACATTAAACATGTCAATCCACACTGCTCATCAATAAAACACTTTTTCTAACAAAAGGAGGAGCTTTTTTGGTGCAAAGATATGAAGTAAGCAAGCTGAGGATGGGTTATAACTGTAGTAATTAAATTATTCTATCCATAGTTGGTACTGGAAGGTTTTGGAGTAAAAACTAGGCTCAATGCCTTAATGTTCCTTTATGTTTTTAAAAAGGTTGAAGTGTCTGGATTTATTAAATAGAAAGGAATACAAATTACACCTGAAAGTTGTTAGGCAACTTAATGAAGATAATATTCTACATTAATGCAAATGTTCAAAATGCATGTTGTGCTCATTTTAGATAACAGCACAGTTTGTTGGCAGAGATTAAGTGAAAATGTAAATAGTCGTTTCTTATAAATCTCTTAAGTGTTGTTTATATCAACCAGGATGCAAAATCTTCAGCACAGAGCAGTTTACTGGACAGTTTTTTAATTTATTAAAGGATAAAAACAGACTTTTCTGTGCTTTTGAGATCACGGGGTACGTCGCAACAGAAACTTAGCAAAGATAGTTTCACGTTTAAACATGTTATCTTGGTGAGTCAGCACATGAAAACCACACTTTTCATCTGACACCATGCTGTCTAACACTAAACCTTTTAAAAAGTATAGCGTTCAATGTCGCTGGCTCGCATTAGCCAGAGGCTAGCAGACCGAAAACTAAAAAAAACGTAGCCAAAAACAATAGTTGATGTTAGCTCTCTATCTTGATGCTGCTAGGAATGATTATACGTGCTATTTACATGGCAGTCTGTGGTAATCTTACCTTTTCCTTATTACTTTCGTCTAGGGATGTCATGGTGAAGTTTAAATCGACCAAAGAAGGGGAAAAAAGTTAACCCTAATAAGAAAACTATTTGCAGGAAGCTGTCTCGGTGACGAGTTAGCTACCCAACAAACTGTCAAATGGTTTTTCCGCCCCATCCCGCTGATGAAAGCCTGAATCCCGCCTTGAGTGAATATGATTGGCTCCAATCATTTTTACAAGCGCTGTGATTGGTTTTCTTATCTAATCAATCATACCTGCACCTAAATATGTTTTCCCTGACGATATCGCTACATCCTTGTAAAGCCACATTTTAGCTAATCAAAAAGAGGGAGAAATTTAAATTAAAATGCATGCAAAAAAAATGCCATCATAGTTTAATTGTACGGTCGAGTTTGTATTTACACGGATGTATTTCAACGGAGCACTGCTCCTTATGGGTAATGTAGTTTTTACATGTACGTTGAGCTGAGTGAAACGCTGAGAAAACCTTGTGTAAAACTTCAAATCCCAGCTCCGCGAAACTGTGCAACAAAACGGCGCGTCGTTGAGAAATGAGTGTTTGTTTGGAGGATTTTTACTGGAACATGTTGGGGCAAGTACCGACACGAAACTAAGGCTAAACTTTTTAACTCCCCTTCAAAAACATCGAAACTACTAGCCGCTCGTTGCGTTTAGGTAGCTTATACACTAGTTGTTTGAGTCTGATTATATAAATAACCAGAATGTTCCTTCTGAACCGTGTTTTGTTTTTTGGAGGCATCATTGTCCCCCAAAGCACCTCCCTCTCTGTCAGCCACTTTTCTGCTTGTCATTGTGTAGCATCTCCCAAAAGAAACAGCCCGTACAGTTCTGTGGACGGTGAGCGCTACTCTTTTCTACTCAAATCCGTCATGTCCTCCAGGATTAGCTCACAAACTCCTGAGACCCTCCAAGCGGAAGATGAGCACGTTTATGGACCTGTTGTCAAAACCCAAACGCCTTCACAAACCGAGATGAGGCTACCTATATTCCTTCATCCCTTCTTGAACACCAAACGGACTCTAGAAACTGATGAGCCAGAATCAGGACCTCCATCCCGGATTTTGTTGAACCGGGAAAAGGGGAGACTTTCCGCACCGAGTGTAACCCGCATTCTCCAGCAGACACTTTCTTCAGAGCAGATCTTCTACTTGGAAAGATGGAAGAGGAGGATGATCTCAGAGCTTGGAGAAGAAGGCTTTAAAGAATATAGTCAAAGTAAGTCTTTTCACAATTAATAGATTATAAATGAATTGAGGTTCATATATGCAGTAATGGTATACTTTAAGTGTTTTTCCCCACTCATACAGATATGTTTAGACAAGGCAAGCTTTTCCATTCCACCTTAGAAGACATTCTAACATCAAGTTCATCATGGAAGGACAGAAATACATCAGACACACCAGAATATCCACCTGAAGTACAAGGATACATGGAAAGCATCGCTCACATACTGGAGGATGTCCGTGCAGTGAGGGCCATTGAAAGCACAGTCCAGCATAACATCCTAAACTACTTGGGAATTGTAGACTGTGTTGCTCGATACAGGTAAGAATAGGATTTACTTTGTTATCAACAGGTTTTTCTGTTGGCCTTTGTGTTTCTCATGATCGACTCCTCCCTGCAGAGGTGTGCTCTGTGTTATTGACTGGAAAACCTCAGAAAAACCCAAACCCTTCTTGAGCAACACGTATGACAACCCCATTCAAGTGGCAGCCTATGCTGGGGCATTAAACAACGATGAAAACTACAAATACCAGGTGACCTAATGAAACGCATGGCATTTTTAATATCCATGTATCCATCGCTGATTGTGTCTACAACACTGACATGCCACGGTTTTCTTCGCATTGCAGGTTGAAAACGGGCTTATTGTTGTTGCCTACAAGGACGGCTCACCTGCACACGCTCACCAGCTCAACTCGGAGATGATGTCAGAGTACTGGAAAACTTGGCTTTTGCGTCTCGAGAACTTTACAGAACAAAAGTAATTCAGTGGGGATTTTTTTAAATTGATTTCACACATAATTTCAGATTATATTGTACAATGAAATGATAAGTTTAGAATATTAATCGAGTTCCACTTGTAGGGTTTTACTTTGCAAAGTTGTGAAATGGAAAGTTGATGACTCATTTTGAAAATTGAGGAACCTTAAAAAGAACAGCAACAGACTGAACACATTGATCTGTACTCTACTAGTATGGTGTCTTCTCAATATTTTTTAGCCTAATCATTTAGCGAAGAAACATTAATGCGCTTCAGAAAGCTAAATAAAACTGTCTATCCCCAAACCTCTGGGGATAAAAGGCAGACAGTAGCAAAGTGTTACCTGGACAGCTTTAAATCACCTCAGCTCTAAAAATGAAGAACTGCCACTCCTGTAAATAATAACACTTCATGTATTACTGTTTTGATGAACGTAATGGAGAGCAGGGTCAAAAATTGGTCCCAAATGTCCATCTAGATACTCCTTGTTGAGTAAATCCGCTGGTGTCTTTGATGTGGGCATTGGCTTTCTTGAAGAGACAATCCCATCAGGTTTGAAAGGCTAAAAGTGATTCCTCAGAGCAACTTTGAAGTCCTACGCAGAAACCACTCCCTCTAAGACTATGAAGGGATCAAGTATCTAAATCCATCTTGGTGACAGAGACGCTTACCAGTTCTGATTAAAAGCTAATCTTTAGCTTAAACAAGATTTTAACATAGATGTACCAGGAGTTGCAAAAATGAGATTTCCAACCGGTAGGATCACGACTGCAGTTTTTACTGATCATCACTGTCAGCAAATCTTTTGCTTTCTTTTAAGAACAAATTGTTGAGGATAAAACATCCCCCTGATCTTTGTTACCAGGCTGACTGGTCGTACCACAACAGTTTAAAATAGTTCGTATTGGTCAGTGCTTGTTTTTTGCACCATTGAAGTTTAACTTGCATTCATTTTGGTGTCAGATGTCTGGTCACTGTCACACTTCTCTAACTTCCTTGTCTGCTTCATTTTCTACCGAGTTATGTTAGCTCATCACATGCTGTAAGGATATTCTGCTAAGAAGAAAACAGTCGACATCTTCCAATCTTGTTTACAGATGCTGTAGCCTCGGATATAAAATTCAGTTGTTAAGTTATTGTTTGTCCTGAGTGAAGCTTGCTATTGAAGTTATTTTCTGCCTAGGTACCCTTTAAAATATCAGGAGACATGTTGGTTTAATTTCAGCATTATAAGGAAAGAGATGAATACCAGATTTTACTATTTCAATTATCAATTATTTATTTTGAGGAAAAGCAGAATCAATAGTACATAACCTGTGAGGAGGTCTTGATCTTAGCATTAGCAGAGAAGTTCTGACCACAACAGTAAAAAAGCAGAAGTCCTCCGTTCAACTGAAGGACCTCCCTATTGTGAAAAAACCTTCCTCTTTCAATATGTTACAGTTTTACAGACTGTGTGTGCGATGCCAGGTGCATTAATTAATGTGAATGTAGATATTGCACGGTCGTGGGATCCTTCCGTGTGATCTCCGCTGTCTCCTGGGAACTGCATCTCATTCGGTTTATCTGCAAAACAGAAATCATCCTCCTTTTCCTCCTGTCCAAATTTTAACAATGTTCACCTTTTTAACAAGGCAAGAATACTGCCTGTGGCCTTGAAGGCCTGTGGGAAATTCTCTTCTCTCCACTTTATTAAGAGTTTAGTAAATGCACATTAAATCACTTCTTTAATAAAAGTTTATTGGACACACATTAAAATCACACATTAATGAAAGTTTTATTATGCACACATTAATGTCTATAAACTAATGAATATATTGA